>JBAJFG010000421.1:600000-861887 GCA_037903475.1 Ancylostoma caninum | reverse complement strand
AATCTTGGACAACGCTACCCTGAGCACTCGATCAGTAGCTCTTGTACGCAGTTGCTTCGCAGGTCGGCCTGGCTCCGACCCGGTAATACCCCGGCCAGTATTGGTGGAGCGGGCCGTCCGCACTAAGTTTCTGCGTTGAGTGCAGGAATATAGCAAAACCTATGATAGCAAGATTTTCGTGGGTGCTGTCTTTAACAATTTTGTGTTAGGCATGTGATTATCCTTTTTTGCCGTACTCTTTTGTTATTTTTTCACTTCTAAGAGCTGCGCTTAATGCCAGGTGAAGGAGATTGGGTGGCTTTATTATGGGCTAGGCAGGAAACCATGTAGGTTGTTTTTTGAGAAAGCTCAAAAAAAGAATCTTAATTCGTCCAGTGAAGGTCTCTCAAGAGTTGTTGGAATTCTTTCATGAATATTAGCAAATATATTAGTTACTTGCCCTTTTCTTTTCCTGTTGTGAGAGGAAACGGGAACACTAATAACTTCTTGAGTAAAAACTGGTGTACTCCCTAGAAAAGTTAATTATAGATTGGAACTCCTAACTAAATACAATTCCACGGCAAAAATTTAATTTCAGTGAAGAAATTACACTGCTCCACAAGTTCACTGGAGAATTAATATACAGGAATCTTAGTCAACGCTATTTCATATTACGAAGAAGATCACTTCCATTTCGTTCCATAATGTCATACTTGTATGGCTACTAAAGGCATGTGGTAGAAACTGCTCCCCACAGAATTTTCAGTGATTTTGTATTCAGAGGTTTTGTAGCATATTTAGCAAATAAGTACATAATATATCACCAGTTCCCGGCAAAACGCGCCTCTAACACTAAAGATGGGGCTCATACCCGCGGCAAATATATCTCTCCACCTCCACACTAGGTGAAAATTGTGGTGTGGGGAAAGAGGGAAGGTAGGCAGGTCTGTGCCGAGTACAGTTTGTACAAAGTAGCCAGAGTAAGTGTACAAATATGCGGTTACGATATTAAAAACTCGGCGTGAAATGCGTGATCACAAGAAATTTGCGTGCAGAGAAAGCTTCCGAACAACTCATGAGGAAAAACAGAGAGAAAGAGTAGAGAGTTGGGGGCCAGAATGTAGATTGGTGCTCGAGAAATTCATGTGCGAAATTCCTATTTGCAACCAGTGTTGGTGAGAAAGAAAAAACAGATAAAGTCCGCATTCGAGGTGTTTTAGTTGAGTAATTCTGATGCAGTGAGTGGCAATCGGCACGCCGCTGAAGAGGAAATTGTTGAAAAGTCTTTGAAAATAAACTGCCGCATTTACGCTTCATGCATCAACTGCTATTTATACTCTACATGAGGCGCTGGAATGAGATCTCTGAAAGAGAGGCTATATAGGGAATAAAGCATACTCTACATCAGAATTGCCGTGAAAGGCAATCTCAGAATGTCTGAGGTTCCATATTTAATCCCTATGACCTTCGAAGCCAACTCTGTCACTTCCACCCTTTTGGCCAGCATTCTGCTGTTTCAGAGCCTAGTCTCCCCACTGCAGAGTGCACATTTCCTCTTTCCATCGCTAAAAAAACAGCTTTGCATAGTTTCTAAAGCAAATGTTCCATAATCCTCTCGTGCAGGAACGCACATTTGGGACAAGGGGGTTGGAATCAAAGCAGGAAACAACAGGAACGAGGAGTGGAATAGAAGCATTGGAAATTTAAAAGTCAATTTATGTAATTGCAAGCGTTTCGAATATCCATAATATATGCATGTGTATTTCCTGATAGCTCGATTTTGTAGGGATTAACACAACTATTTTGAAAACAGAGGCCTAAGGACTATGGGAATCATCATAGATCATAAGGATTCCACGATTTCTGAGAGGGATTATGTCAAAGTCTTCCGAATGAGGCTCATTATGTGAACTGATCGCTTATGTCAAGCGCACTTACGTACGATGAAGGATAGTTCCTGACGCGCTCATGACGCATCTCGGTCGCGAGTCAGGCGCAGGTGTGACATTACCGTTCAGGTCATTAGAGCTATGTGCGGCCTTCCCGGGTTAGCCTCATTTTGCGTAGTGGCTAAATTCTCAGGGTCCTCTCAGTTATCAATGAAGTATCTGGGAAGGGTTTATATGCCAAATTTCTAGTTATATGCAGAAACAGAGCAATTATCAACACATGCAAATTTGCTACATCCTTACAAGTGCTCCGACTCGCCTACGCGAGCCTCTGAACTGTATGCTTCATCCGTTTCGACGGATGGAAAGTTAAGGTGCCTGAGCACCAAGATCCCGCGAAGAGGGCAAGTGCGAGACTCGCCGGAGGCGAGTCGGAGCACTTGTGGTGATTATGCGCGTGCTACAGTGTAATACATTATATCGTGTATTATATTCTTAACAGTATGGCAGTAGCAGCTGCTGTTACTGCCAAGGATTGATTGGGTTCTTCTTTTCAATCATTAAGAAAAGAATAGGGTTTTCTCCGTTTTTCTCCCTTTCACCTCCTTTTATATGCCGGTTTTTCTTTGTCGGAAGCAATCTCAAACGTTGGTTACCTCAGCACTGTCGGTCTACGATTTTTTGCTCAACATGGCAAACTTGCATTGAAAACAGTTGTCATTGATTTCCTCATCTCTGGAGTCTTCTCTTAATTCCCCCAAGCAGTCTTCATTGAGCTGTTGGGTGTTGCGACGAAAAGGCTATTTTTGAGAAGAAGAGGGGGGGAGGGGGGGGGGGGGTGGGGAACTGCATATCATAGCATGGGGGAACTACACTGGAACCATGCCTAGTGTTTTAAAACGCGTCCGCTTATTTTTATCTCTGAATTTTAGATCTCCGTATTAAAATCGTCAGGCACCGCTGGCAGTAACAGTAATTTCTTCTAATCCCCACCCGCTGCTGACGTTATGCCCCCTGCATACTCTTGCTCGTTAGAAGCCACTAAAAACTGTGTTTATACCTTTTTCGCGAGGCGGTGACGTCGCGGCCTCGTCTGCACCACGTGCCATAGCGAAGCCGGCGCGCCTCACGGTTGCGCCATGCCAAACTACGCAAACTACGCAATCACATCGATAGCTCGATTCAGCGTAAGCATCAGCGATTTTCGACTTAATTTGCATAGGTTTTGAGCCGGAACAATGAGAAAAATGGCCAGTTCCAGTTTATTACGTCGACGAAATAATCGATTTGCGTCTGCTAGTCAGAGGCGATTAGAAGGCTTTGTCCTGTAATTAAAGATACTTTGGTCGACAAGCCAGAGTACTGTGCATGCAAAATTTCTTGTGATCAGAAACTTTGGATCACTTCCTTCACCAAGCTTCTATGAGAATCTTCATCAGGAGTGATCACCTTGTTTAATGTTATCCTCCAATGCATACAGAGAACTCCAAACGGCAGGTGCCATTGGCGGGACTGCGGCGCAGCTCTCTTAGGCAGAGACACAGAGTTTCTGCATATGGCTGTGGTTGTCTGCTTCTGCCAGCAGCGACAACCCGAATACAGCGCCGCGCCGCGGTCCCGCCCTCTATACACGGCCGCTTGGAGTTTCCTGTAGCTTCCCTCAGCCTCAGGGACGCGGCGGGATCTGAGCGATGGATGCGGCAAGATCATGCTCCGAGTGAGAGGGTCAAATAGATACCTTTGAGAGAGACAGCAAGTGAACTACCCTGCTTTTAACCACATAAACATCACGGTAATTTGCTCAGAGAATTATGAGAACGACTGGGAAAATTATGGTTTTCCGTATGATTTAGGAGGAGGAGTTCTCTGTAGTGAACAACGTCGCTGAGTTTTACTGCACTTGCACAGCCCCCCTGTCATTGCTATGACAGTCGGAGTCTAGATAAAGGTCAAATTTAGGACCAAAGAAGTTTACTTCTTTAAATTCATTTTTGTAAGCTTCCAGGATTGGACTGCAAAGCAAAATCCTAACGAATTGGTTGTGCAAAAAAAAATCCCGCTAGTTCACTACTTTTTCCTTAAAGTGGCTTGAAAACAACTTGTACACTGCTTACTAGAGCTGTTTTTGACCAAGATTGTTAACTTGCTTTATTACTCCAACTGGCCTACCTTTCGGCGAACTCGCCTCCGTCAGAGCCTGAAGTAGTCCATAGTACAAAAGCCCTATCCTCCCAAACGCCTCGTCCTTATACAGACTTCATTCAATTAGTGAACAAACCAAGAGCAACAATGGAATACAGGCTGGGAAGTGCTGACCTCAACTGTCGCCGATGTTGTCACGACACAGACCGCTAATGGTAAGACTGTACTCCTAATGGTCTTTATATGTGCAGTATCTTAACAATTGTTAACAAATCTGATCCAATCCGAGCCTTTGCTGTTATTCCACAGCCATCCACCGTGGGATGCATCTTTTCAAATCCAACATCGATAGTGATATTCATGAACACACGAAAGTGATAAAAGGTGTGCTCCCTACCCGATGCCGCTGGACCATTTCTGGTTACCCAGAGGGATAAGAGTGGCTAAACCAATGAAATTTTTCCATCACTACTGACACATTTGCAGATAAGAAGCATTGAGACCCACTGTGAGCCTTCCAGCTGAGATACCGTTGCATTGCCATTGTCCGAGACGTTTTTAGCTCTGCCAAACGCCTCTCAATTCCTTTTTCGAAATGAATTGTTCAACAGACAACCTATCAAAATCCTGCCTCCAAATACTAGGCTAAAATATGGTACTATAGTCACTAAACAGCACTGGGGACCAGTTTTCGCTCTCACCCACATGATTTCTTTTTTTCGTACAACGTTGTCACATAGGCGTGATGCCTTTGGACTTCCATGCAATTTCCTCTCACCCGTGCACAGTGCGCTAAGGTGGGCGTGGCTCTGGGACGCGCTCATGCGCTTCCGGTTGCCAGAGCGCTGAACCCTCACTGGAAGTTAATCTGATTTTACTTTCGTCGTACATTTTGCCGGGTGCTCCGTCCACTTCTGAGGATCCGAGATTAGAACGATATCCACCTCATGCTTCATCTCTGCCAGCTGTTCCTAGAAGACTGCATCAATAGCAACGTTGGTCTCTGATTGAGTACTAATAAATTTTGTTTGATTTTTTTTCACCTGGCGTTTCCTGCTCTTTACAAGTAGAATGTGGGGAATGATATGGGAACTACTGATGGAACGGTCATGATCAGAGTCAAGCATGGAAAGGAAAGAAAAATATAGGAAAAACCAACCTCCAATATGCCCTCTCCCCTATTCCCCCGTCCATCCCTACCCTTTCGCCCCCCCCCCCCCCTCCCCACTGCTACCGCATGTTTCCTCTATACCCTGCACAGTTTCAAGGAAGAAAACACAAAAGAAACCCATCAAAGCCCAAAATTGGGACTAAAACAACCTTGAAGTCTTTCAGTATGTATAATATAATACAATATAATATAATAATATTTTTTATCCGATCGGACCAGACAGCCAGCAAGAACGATCACGTCAATACATGTCAAAACAGGACTGATTGGTAGCGCATGCGAGAAATCGGTTTCAGCGCTGGCATTTGCGCGCCCACGGGTTCGATTCCCGGCTCCTCCAAGAAACTTTTGCACCGGTCGGAACCGCTTCAGGATTTAGTATGGAGTAGAGAGGATGAAAAGAGTTGAAAATAAAGTGAGACAAGCGGAATCGATCGATTAAACATGCGAAAATTCGCCTGCAGGGCCCGCCAGTTTGTGGAAAACTAGGGTGACTTAGACCTCGTACTGAAGTTCTCTGACTCAAAATCAGCAAACGCTTTTCGAAATGTCCATAGAGGACGATCAGCTTCATCTATGCCAGAGTTTCAGGTTTCTAGTGCTTTCTGGGAACTCGATGGGGAATTTGGCGAATTTCTCATCGATTTCCCATTTAATTTGCTGGAAAACGAGCGAGCCATGGAGCCTTCATGGAGCCAAATTCTGTACTCAAATGGGAAATTTTCTCATTCAACTCATAGAAGGAAAAATCTTGGGATTTTGGCAAAATGCTTCTCAGTGATTTTCCAAACATATTTATTCCATTTTCAGCATCTGTTCAAATTGCAAGGTTCTCACTTCTTCAACTCCCACGAAGACAGTTTGCCTTTTACCGAAATTTCACTAGCATTCATTCTTCTTTCCCATTATCGCTCACCAAATTGCTTGCAAAAACTTGCTCCTGCTTGTGTGAGTTAGTTGGAAAACTTCCTCTCGGAGACCTGAAAATTTAATAAATTTCCCACCGAGCTCCCAAAAAGATATGGTGTTCTAGAAAATTGAAGCCCACCCTAGCAAAAGATAAAGCTGATAGTCCTCTATGGTCAGGTTGAAAAGTATTCGCTGATTTCGGGTCAGAGAACTTCAGCACGAGGTCTAAGTCGCCCTACTTCCCCACGTTCTGATGAGCCCTACAATTGAATTCTCACATGTGTATTCTATCGGTCTCGCTTCACTCACTTCATTTTCTGATATTTCCACTCTCTTTGCTCCACATTTGATTCTGTGGTGATTCCGACCCCTGCAAAAATCTATTGAAGGCGCCGGGAATCGAACATGTGGGTGCGCTGAAGCCGATTTCTCTCATAAGCTGCCATCCACTCCTTTTTTAACATTTAATTGCGTGATGGTTGTTGCTGGCAAGGGCGGACCGTAATTTTTCATAATGTCATAAAACAATCATGAATTTACATTCAATGGTCAAGCCATCCCTCTACTTACCCCACTCCCATCTCTCCAATACGACCCCCCTTCCCAGCCCCCTCCCATACGACCCCCTCATGGGAAATTCCCATCGGACGCTTGACCCTAATCATGATTCATGTTGCATGAAGAAATTCATACAACGGTGCGGTACTCAGCGACGAAACCGTAAGTGTGTAAAAGATTTTCTAGAAGTTCCTCTTTTGTAAAGAATTTTGACCAGACATACGTAATCTTAACCTTACACCTGTCTTCTTATTACATGACATCATAGGGCAGACAACATATCTACCTAATAACAACAATTTTATAGATTCTTGAACACGTTACCCATTTCACCTGCGACATGCGAAGGCATTCCATGTTCGCCTGCTGGAAACCATGGGAAATCATTACAATTTTCCACTCTTTTTTCTTCTATACTCTACCCTGATTTTTTTTCTTTTTTTTGACTACTGTGTGTGTGTTTTTTTTGAACATCACAATTAGATTCCTTATCTGTTTAGGCTAATAAGTTTTGTTTTTGATTAGAAGCTGTTCCCGAGCACTTCAACATGCATATATTAAATAAATAAGAAAATGGAGCAAATTTTTATCTAATTTCTTTTCTTCTTGATTCCTCAATGCTTCAACTTAAAGTTCTCTTCTCAATGTAATGCAACGAGTACGGGTATGCATATTCCACCAGCTAAGTGAGCAGTTCAAACTCGGTTTATTTATCCATGGAATTTTTATCTAACAAGGGAACGATCTAAGTAACGTTTCGAAATGGGATCTGCTCCATAATATGAAATCGACGACGCTGGTCTCGAATCGATTCTTCTTTTTGCTGAACGCCATTGCGAACATGCAGCTATGCAATATACACGTATATTTTCTACACCAACTCATAGTAATTCTACGAAAATGGCTCCGCTGAACAGAATTAATGTCGGAGTAATGCAAACTTTCAGCGAAGAAACAACACTAGCTTCAGGACCAGGTAGAGTATTACTCTCTAATAAAAGCAAAAAGAATAAAAGAAGCATTAACAAATCTTACTAAGACTTTTTTTGCAATGTCATTTAGTAAGAACGAAGTACGAATTCGATAGCCAGTTCGACCCCATATGATGAGACAGAGATGCCATGGATATCTGGCATCTCGGTTTCATAAGGATAGTTCTTAGCGGGGAGGGGAGCAGGTACATAGGTAGCCATTGCACAATTAAGGACAATTTGTACTAGATCTGTGGAGTTCGAACAACATTTTTCAAAACGTTTGAGTTAGACGCAGCTCAGACGCAAGCCATTCGCAGGTGAAACGCTTGAGAACGCAGAAACGCGACTTGTAGCTGTCGCATGCTTCTCGCTCACTGTGTATGTATGATAACCTTTCTAATTACTGTTTACTACTACTGCGTCTGACGCATCCATGAAACATCCTTTATTCGCTGCACTTAATGCGTGGTTAGGCCTTTTTTTCTCCTGGTACAGCCTCGTATGTTTACTGGCTGCTCACTAATCTGTGCTGACTCGAATTCAACATAATCTAAAGTTGAAGTTCAAGTTGATCACATGCTACGCCATGTGTAGAACTTTTGAAGGGCTTTGTCGCAGACATGGGCGGAGCTTCAATTGCATTACTAATTGTGCATGCTTTACTACTGCATTAGAAGTGCTATGTACCCACGAAGTCCTTGAAAACCGAGTCTGCCCTGAGAAAATGCGCTACAGAATTTATCCGCGTCTGAATCATAGCATTAGATGTTCAATCCCCTTATGGACATAGTTGGAAGCGTGGAAAATGTTCACACGATTTCGAATTTGTTAAATTAAATCTCCCAAAGAAATTGATGGTGTAGATGACTTTTTGCAGCAGAACGGCTGAGTTTAAGCATCTGGGTCTGCGCTCTATTACTAGAGTTCTCTTGCTCATAGTTTGAGCTGGAAATAAAGCAGACAAAACATTGCTTATCCGCTTGCCTCCTTGAATTTTTAATTCACTTTAATGTCTTCTGGTATCGTTTTGCTGTATTTTCCTAGAAGAATAGTGCTCTTACTTTGCGGATGTGTATACACTCTGAAGTAACCTTTCTTGGGAAATTAAGTGTTGCCTCCTTTTTCTTTTTTCCAATGGCTAAGAAAATATTTCAGTAGAAGCTTAGGACACGAACTTAATCTTTTCTTTTCTATTGAGAGTGTGTGACCTCAGTTTCCCTCCACGATTTCTCCTCTAGAACCTCTTCGCATTTCTCATCAAAAACCTCATTTCAGAACTGTGAGTTTATCGGCCTCATTTATGAAGATTTGATGAAGTCCATGCCAAAGTTTTAATCCTTACGAATGAGGATAGTTCTACCGCTGAACGGCTATGCAGAGATCCGATGATATTGGTTCTCAGAGACTGACGCAAGGGGGGGCGCCCCCTCCCGAGAGGGGTCCCCAAGTTTTTGGGATTACTTTACAATACAAATGGAAATACTTGCATTAGTTCGTTTTTAATTGCTTGTTTTCATTATAATTTTTAATATAATTTTTATTTATTACTAGCGCCCCTTCGGGACGCTAGAAAGTGGGGTCGGGCAGCCACTTGAGACATGAGCAAAAGCTTCGCACTTGCCAAATCTTTAGAAAACTGATAAAGAAGTAGAACCCAATCTTTTAATTGGGCCCAAACATGAAGTCCTTCATATGAGTTGAGTATCCTGGCGTCCCCCACACTACTGGGCCACGGCGGGCCCTTTTTCCACCGGTGGACCCGGATCCTGACGTCTCTCACAACACTGGGCCACGCGGACCCGTTCTCTTGGACCCGTATCCTGGCGTCCCCCACATCACTGGGCCACGGCGGGCCCTTTTTCCATAGGTGGACCCGTATCCTGACGTCTCTCACACCACTTGGCTACGCGGACCCGTTCTCTGTCGACGGACCCGTATCCTAGCGTTCAACACACCACTTGGCTATCGCGGGCCCTTTCTCCACCGGTGGACCCGGATCCTCGCATCCCCCACACCACTGGACCACGGCGGACCCTTTCTCCATCGGTGGACCTGTATCCTGGCACCCCTCTTTCCACACCAATGGGCCACGGTGGGCCCTTTCTCCATCGGTGGACCCGTATCCTAGCGTCCCCCCATCACTGGGCCAAGGCGGGCCCTTTCTCCATCGGTGGGCCCGTATCCGGATATAGTTGATTGGATACACAATGTCATGCCTTCATTTATTGAGGCTTCTACTCTGTGTTAGTGCAGAAGCTTTCTCGAAACGAACGGATGCCGTGACTACACAATCGAGAATTCAGCAGGTGATGCGGCAATAGCATCCACCAGATGAGGCGACCACGTAGGTCCAGCCTCCACTAAGCTTCCGAGACGCTGTGGCTCTCATAACACCCCTCCATTTCTTCTCTGCAAGTGCACACACCCTCGCTCCTATGCTGCGAGACCGCCAGCGAAGGTGATGAAACGTGGAGCATTAACCGATCTGGACCAAATATTGCAAGTAGGCCCAAAATGGGCCGGCGGAGGTTATAGGCTACTTTTGGCCATACTTTGTCGATTAGCTTATCGATTGCATCGATTTTATTGAATTTTAGCTATCTTCGCCCTGGGTGTGGTGAAGACTTCTGTGGTGTATGTCAATACGCTGAGCACGAATATGACAACCATTTTGTACGACACTATCGATTTATCGATATTATTGAGTTTTCGCCATTTTCGCCCCCGGGGCGCCGAAGACATGGCCACTGGGGTATGTCAATACGCTGAACACGAACATCATAACCGTTTTGAAGAAAATATCGATTTATCGATTTTATTGATTTTTTTGGTATTCTTGCTCACGGGTCGGTGAAGCCGTATCTCCTGGGATTTTCCGAAAAGTTCAACATGAATATTGCAAGCATCTTAGAATTTACCAGTGAGACAAGTTTACCTTATTTTCGAAAGAAAGGGGCAGGGTGAAGAAGTGCCACTTAAGCTGATCACCAAATGATGAACATCTTGAAAAGATTCTTTTGGCTCAAGAAATGCTGGCATCAGCTTTAAATAGCCGGGAGAAATAGAACACCCGAGCTGGTACACCATCTAGTAATTAATATTTTTATTAATTTTATTTTCCGTTCCCAAAACGGCGGAGACCCCACTTTTCTTCCTTCGCCTACCCCCCCCCCCCTTTACAGAATATTGCCAATAGGATGAGAAAAATCGCGACTGAGGAAAGGGCTTGTATTGACACGCAATAGTTGTCATTACCACCAAATTACCAGGGAGGGTTTTCCTTACTTTTCCGTTATTATTTAACCTGACACGAAGACTCGAATTGGCAATAATGTTATTTTGGGCTGCGAGAGTTTCCACAATGTCCCATGTAGGGCAGAGGTAAAATGGAACATTGCCGCACACACGGTCGATAGTTTCATCCCTTCCCGGGGCTTTCGAAGCATCCTTCCTTGCAGAGTCGGTAAGTTGGTACCTGGTTCGTCTGGGAGGGTGGAGTATGTAATTTTTCTCATCTCAGAAAGTGTCTGAGTTTCTTCCAAATGCGCTGTACTTCCTTTTTATTGCTAGTTTTGTGTGAGATATATGATTTCTTTTTATTTAGCATTATGTATGTGTGCACGGAAATCACCCTGTAGCTTGCATAATGTGTATCACAAGGCATGCTAAATAAAACCCTGCAGACTATCACGAGCAGGAGGACATGACATGTCTCACGTCAGAGGAGTGCAACATGTCTGGAGTTCGACTCTACAACATGAGAGATGGAGTGAAGCCAGCTGAACTGACGTCTTTTATTACCTATTCTAGCCAGATTCACAGCTGATCTCACTGATTCCGCTCATTTCTTCCAGAATGAGTGCGAAGCTAGGGATGCTGAGCAGAATGTGGCCTTTGATTCAAAAAATATGTGTTTTTTCCTGCAGGCTCTTTTTCTTCACTCATACTCACTGAGACCTGTTACAAAAAGTGCTGTTGTTGTGCGCAAATTGCCAAAGCTGTTTCATTTTGCAGTCTCTGAGGTTGAAGATTCTACTTCTTCTTCAAAACCCATATTTAAAACTGTGGTGGGAATAGACCACCCGCAGATTGTCCATTTTGTGACTTTGCACGTTCCTCGTAGCCAATAACATCTCAGTTAAGTACGTCTTCACACTTCTAGTAAGTTTGGTGTTTTTAGTTTTTCATTTTGAGCAGAAGCAACAACTTACTGAGTGTGGTCAGCCAAGCAGATTTCATCTTTCATCCACCGTTTCTCATCTCTAATCTCTCATCTCATCCTTCTCCGAAGTAATGCCGTTGGGCTTCTCTCATTTCGAAGATAATCCATGTGCCACAGAAGGTGGAGCGAGCTATGACATTTAGAATCTTGATCACCTCCTGAGCAACACAGTGCAAGCACCTCCATAGTGAGGTTTGCTCAGTAATCCTTGTAGTTGTCAACCAGACAACATCATAAAGAGGAAGAGGTATTGGACCTGTCACCATTCAGTGAAATCTCTTCCTCTTATCCTTGGCCCTCAACAAGTTAATTGTGAAATACCAAACTTACGATCAGAAGGAAAAAAATACTGTTGCTCTTTTCCTTTGTTCACACTCTCGTTTTTTAATGATTCCAGATAAAAAATCTCTCTTACCAGAAACAAAGCTGCTATGTGCAATAGCGCAGCAATTGGGCTGTTAACTGCTTGCTTGTAGCCGGACAGGAAGTTGTTATGATCCTTATTTGACCGAGGTTTCGGCCGGTTCAACCTTTTCAGACTATCAAAGGATTGAATGGATTGCAATCTACTGGGCCAAACAACGCAAACATTTGAAAAAACATACTGAGCCTCATTTCTGGCCGCAGTGCCAGGAGAAAACGAAAAATCCGTATCTTATCCGCAAGGCGTTCGGTGCGAGTAGGGGGTATTTAAATTTAGTTTAGCTCGAGTACCTTCCGTATTTCACAACAATAGGTTGAAATGAGGCAGGCTTCCGCTCGTTTGCAGACATTCGTGTTTCCTATTCATTTTTGGATTCTGAGCGCGAATCCGGAATGCTTCCAAAGTTTTGCGAGCTGCTGCCCGGGACTCTTGCGCTGGCATCTTGAATGTCACATCAAAATGACCATCCAGAGCATAAAGAGGTCTTGACCTAGCGTTTGCATCCGGATGTTACTTGATGTACACGCGTAAAGGCCTAGCCGTCTCTCCTATGTATTCTCACTTACATTCGTTGCACGAGATCAGGGGTGGTAGCAATTTGATCGAAGTTGGCACTTAATGGACAACTTCAAACAACAGCTAAGTGCGACTTACGATTGCCAACTGGGAGGAAATTTTCATCTAATCGCCACATGTCAAGTGGAATTTCTAATACAAAACACTGACCTGTAAGGGTACCGATCACTCGACCAAATGCCTGTAGATGGGTAGCACTACCTCCGCACCACGTCGCACTGTTTTAGGCGGCTCGGCTTAGCGCTAGGTGAGCGTCATGTGATCTCGGGCTCGAGATCTCGAGGAAAGCTCGGTATTCGCTCCAGCTTAAGTGCCAATTCTCAATCCAAGCTTGATTATATGTTACACCACATCGAGAACAGCATATTTCTAAAAGTCACGATTGGCAGTTAATTGGCACTCAATTGGGACTTAGACTGAGATGGCAATTTCGGTCAAATTACGACCACCCCAGGTTTATTACGCCTGAAATCATGCATTCTTCTTCATCGCCACCAAGTTAAACCCTGCAAATGCGAAAATAATTTGAAAACTATGGGTATCAACGACGCCGATGGTGAACAAGTCACAAGAGCTGTGAGAGTGCTTCAGAGAATGAATCAGCTGTCAATGTCAGCCTGAAGGAGGTGCTTTATCCTATACATCTGTTCAGTTTTATGGGAAAAGATTGTCAGCCTTTCATCTGGGCTGGGATTCATGATTGCATAACCAAGCAAAACTAGACTAGCGAACCAAATTCCGTGTCCTGCGTCTCCCAGCCTTACCTAGTCTACGATAACCAATCACGTTAATCATCGTTGCTTGGTTGTCGTTCGATGAGTCCCAGCCCTTATGGAAACTTTGGAAGGAACAGGATAATTAGTATCGAAATATGAATTGTATGTGTATAGACTGGCAGTTTAGTAACTTATGGCTGTAGCGATCTTAAAAAACCCTCAAATTCTCGATGTTGTGGCATGAAAACGTCTCCTTCACGCAAACATCAAGCGTGTGGGTCAAAATGAAGCAAAATATGGCGATAACTTACCACCCTTCAATAGCAACTCATAACCATACAAATTTAAAATTTTGGATGCGAATGTCTGGTGAAATCGCGTGCTAATAAGTACGAGTCGACCGTGAGGGTGTGGAGAAAGTGTGGCTGAACCAATTGGGCTGATTCACACAGCCCGGGTCTACCTAACTTTTCATCTCTCCGGGGTCGCTGAACACGCGTCAGACTCATTTGGGACGACGGAGGCAGGCTCATAAATTGAAGCTTCCTACCTAACATCGTATACATCGTTGATATCCAGAAAAATAATACTTACGAGGCATGGAGATTATCAATACCCGCGAAAGCTCTGTTGCTGGTGAAATCGTTCTGAGAAAACGAGAGTAGTAATAATTACTGCTCAGCAACACGCTATACCCCCACTCCCTCCTTCCTCCACCCTCCCTCACGCCGCTATATCTTGTGTGCAAGCGGATATGCAAACTGGAGTGCTCGTTTACAAATATCATCTGACCTTATCCCGTATGCATATAATTCTCCTCTATAAATAGCGTCTGAACATGTCCTAGACGCTTAGTGTGACGCAAACTTGCACACTCGTAATCGCATATCCGGATAACCTGAGATATTCGCACATAAGCACACGAACAAGATTACTTCTCTGACATTACGACGTAGTTGAAATTTTCCTGTTCAAAGGAAATTTTGCAGGTAACTATGTGGTGTTACTTGTACGTCACGTGATGACTGGTGTACTCATTTCCCAGCCGTTCTAGGACAGCGTCGTATTTCTGGGAAGCTTTGCACAAAACGCTTGCCTGCCGTCAACAGAAGGGTATCACCTACCATAAGCAAACTGATCCGTTGTAGTCGTTAAGACATAGATCCGAGCTTAGCTCAAAATCTGTGCTAAGCACGGAAGTGTGTGATTTCAACTTATGCGAGGTATTCCTTCTAATATTTCAGAGATGCGGAAGAAAGCAGTGTTTATACGTTCTGGAATATTCTCCTTGGAGAATCTGGTCATGATTCTTCACGAAAATGCTTTTTCGATCTTTCTGTAGTACTGCGATAGGTAAGGAGAAACATAAACCTTAACGTTCACTGGAAATTTTGTTAAAATTCTCACATGAACACCGAATTGCTTTTTCGCAACGTTCTTCTTCTCAAGAGTAGGTCTTGTCAATATTATGTCATGGGTACATACATAAATAATTGTAGCGACCGTCGATGGACGTGCGTTTACCACACTGCGCGCTCTGGAATCGCCCCCGTGATAGCAAATCATATCATAGAATTTTTCTGAATATTAGGGTGATAAATTGAAAATTCCTTTTGTAAAAATTTCGGTGTTATCTCAAAGAGCCTTTCATGGAGAATTTTTTGACGCACAGAATATCAAATTTCACTCCATTTCCAATTTTTAAAGAAATCCCTGAGGAGAAGGACCGAAATTTTGGAATTTTCATCAATCACACCGTCTTCTATACCATTAAAGAGGATAAAACCTTAGCGAAGCATACCGCAGGCCATATGAAGAATTATGAGAGTTTTTGCTGTGTGATGTAAATGCAACAATTCAATGTATTGAAAATGGCCCCAACTGAACCGAAATTTTGTCTGCCAATCGATTCATCGACTGCCCTCCCCTTCATATCCGGAATCAAAATTCGAGTTCATCACCGCCTAATTACTGAATTTTTGAGTTTGGACATCTGTAGCCTTAGAAAGAAAGTTCTCACCAGGGCGCAGCACTAGGTGGTCAGTGTCGGTTGGGGAGTACTAAGTCCAGTCGAAATCCGCGAAATGGGCTACTAAGTATTACCTACACACTAGGGTTCTTTCAGGAAAAGCAGATAGCACTAAAAAAGTGAATTAAATAAGCGTTAGTGAGACGACGAATGATGTTTCAGCAAGAAATTTAGCGAAGACAGCCTAAATCATCTCAAATTCAAGCTAAAATCCTCGAAAAACCGATCTCAGTACGGAACTGTTTGATGCCGCTAGAACTCGTTGAAACTTGTTATAGGACCTGTGAGATACAAGGAATTGTCATTGGAGCGTGGTTTTTTCTCTCAAACCCGGAACTTTCCCAGGAAATTTCTCTCGTTTGAGGAAGTGTTCCGATACGCTGTCAACTCCAAGAAATGCGCCTAGGTGCTACCAACTCTCCCCCAAAAGTGGCATCTTTCGTTTTTGAGAAACCGTCTTTGTTTTTGAAAAAAAACGTCATTAATGGTCAAAAAATGGTCAAAAACCACTTTTTGACCATTAATGACGGTTTTTCTCAAAAACGAAGACGGTTTCTCAAAAACGAACGGTGTCAGTTTGGAGGGATATTCGTTGGTATAGTGCGCATCTACAGTCAAAATTCCAACATGATACGTCTCCTAGAGGTTGAGCAACACCTGATTATCACTGGAGCGCCCAGAGTGCAGGGTAGGGATGGAGTAAATGGTTGAACAACGGTGGTCTTCAGCCACGAGTTTGATGTTCCTCCAGAAGTGCCTTTCTGAAATCTGCTTGTCTCTAACATCACTAGACCGTTAGCGGTTGGCTACGCCCCGGACATTGGTGCTAAGCCCCCTGAATCTGCAGGGCGCTACTAAGTCCTGGTGGTCAATGACCACCTGGTGCTACGCCCTGGTTTTCACTCATCCACCACGGACTATTGACGAGTTATAAGTGTGAAAACTTTGGGATGTCGAGTCCGGAAACTTTAATCACTAGCTTATGCAACATTCAAAAACCGTAAGGCTCCACATTGACTCTAGGTTAGACAGACTGAAGTGCTCAAACTTGATTCTTGCATTGATCAGTCATTGAGAACTATAGTTATTTTTGTGGAAGAATCAGTTACAGCTGCTGCACATGAACTCCTGCGACGTGGATTCACTACAAAACTCATAGAACGGCCATGTTTGAGCTCCTTAATAGTGTGAGCAAAGCCAATAGCGGCTCAGTCACCGTCACCCATCCCCTCTTTTATCTTGTATGTACATTTTCTCCCTAATATTTATTAGCCACTGTGAATCTTTCAATGAAATAAACAACAAAGGAAGCATAGATTGCCTCAATTTCTGCTGATTTCCCTCAATGGAATTCAGAAAAAAAACACATTTGCTGCGAAGGACATCCATGGAAATTGTGCAATTTGCGGACTTAGATACAACTGTTTCATTTCCTAATTTAAAGCGACAACAAGATCAAAGTAGCGATTCCGATAGTTTTATAGGTAAATTTTGTTCTGAGCACAGCAGCTTTGTTCAGAAGCCTTTTCATTTAAAAATGAGGACTACTTTGGACCTCATAATGTCCCCGAACCCTACACTGACAGCCCCATGCACAGCTGCAGAATAATAATAGAATTTTCTGAAAGACCTTATAGGTCACATCATCATTCAGCTTCCGCATCTGTCAGCTTCCTTGAATGCTCTATCCTCATCATTGTTAGGTGCCCTTATTCTACAGTTTCAGTTCTTTGCCCAAAATCCTCGTTTAACGTTCATGCTTTGCTACTATGCGGAATTGACGAAATGCGTGAATTACCTCTTTACTACCATACTTCAGAATTGGTGAGAGAATGGGCGTGGAAATTTCTAGGAACAAAGCACAGTTTTCTACGACGCCACAGCCAACAACAACCACCCCTTTACTATTGCGAGTTTGAATAGATGTGAATACTGGCTTTGAGAGAAATGTGACAGAAATGTATTCTGAAGCGAAGTCTCACTCGGCTTGAGAAGTTAGGTAAGGCCTTGCCCTCGATGAAAATCTGCGAGAAGCATAGTTGTGTTTTTATCGTGCTATCACAAGAGTACATCCCATGGCCCCGCCCATTTCAGTAGAAAGATAACTTCTTTATAATCCTCACCTTCGCTATAATTTCCCGCCCAGGGGGTTTCTACTAGATGCGTGCTTCAGTCGCTCGTCAGACGCTCGCATCCGTTTCCGTAGGATCTTCCATGAAGACTCATCAACGCGACACACATATCCTGAAAGGATATACCGCGCGATGGCAGCTATACCGCAAACGCTTGCTTCTGGCTTGCGTAAGGGGTACGGCTGGGCTTATCCTCCGTCGCACAAACAAGAGTTTTGACCGAATCGGATAAAATTCGAATATTTATTCGAATGTTTGAAATTTTGAACATTCGAAAATTCGAGTATTCCAAAAAATTCAAACGCTCGAATATTCCAAAATTCTATGGTGCAACAATATTCGAGTGTCCCATCATTCGAAAATTCGACGGATCGGGATTATTCAAAAATTCAAGTACATAGTAGAATATTCGAGGGTCGAAAATTCGAATATTTGAGAGACTGGTGCCTCGTATATGTGCTGTGATTTGAATTCCATATTTTCGCTGAAGAAGCTTATCAATTGAAATATTTTTCCCAAAAAACCTGCGCTTATCTCCGCAAGCATTTCCAAACCGCCAATCGTTTGGTCTTTGAAGCCCCCAGGAATTAGAAATCGTCGGGGTCCTCGGGAAGTTCTAAAATTCGGCGGTCCCCAAAAACTCGGAAATTAAGGGTTCCCAGAAATTCGAAAATTCGAATATTCGAAAATTCGCAGGTTTCCAGAAATTCGAAAATTCGAAATGTATTTTCACAAACGCACTTGTCAACGCACCTGTCTTTAGTTGCTGTGAATTGCTCTTTTCTGTGCTAGTGTATTCCTGTTTTTCTCTCGTGCCCGACTCCGTATCCACCAACTCAGCAAGATACAGCTGGGGAACAGTTCTCGCCCAACTCAGCTGCGGTCTTCCCAACCAGAGATTGTCTTAATAAAATCTGCCAGCACCCGAGTCGCAGCTGAAAGCCACTTCCAGTTTTGCACTTCTGCTGACTACGAGAACGAGGTCTCTCCATACTTTTTCTTTTCTTTTTCTTTCCCTCTTTGAAGCCACTGATTTGCCTGCAGGCTTAGAGGCCTAAAAAATTTTTCCGCTGCAGTGGAATTAGCTTCGGCAGGCAAGAGTGCTCGTTTGAGAAAGTGGTTGTGAGACTCTTGCACTTTGTTGCAGTGCTCATGTCTGGAAGCGAGTTCCGCATTTTCTAACATGAGAATGTTGTTGCTATAGTTTGTACGTATGTTGCTGGTGAATCAAGCCAAATCTCACTCTTTTATGGTCCTCATAGCACGTAGACATTGGATATCAGGGTGCATATATCTTTACACAGATGAACTTTCACGATTTTCATGAACTGTATTCCACTGGTGTGGTCTTTTGGGCTGCATTCCTCGCTTCTTCCACTTTATCTCCCTTTTTTCCAGGATTCTTTTGCTTTCATCGCTTGAGCTCACTACGTTTCTGTTTCCTCCCACGTTTATTCCTTAAAGGCTAATCCTTGAGGTTTTTGTCGCTCTAGTGATTTTCTGGCTTACTCCATCTGTGCCATTTGAACTAAAAACACCGACGCACGTCCACTGTATTTGCACTATGATAGCTCATAATCGAACAACATGTTTTCTTTTTTGGATTATTCGTCGGCGCGGAATTGCGCTCACTTTGAGAGATTTCAGAGGAAAAAAAAACTAATTTTCAGGGAACAGTTGTAAGCCTGGAGTACTTGAGCAATCACGGAGCGCCCAAAACCCAGCACGTCTACTATTAGCATGCTGTTCGAGTGGCTGCGGGTCACAATGGGATGTGGATCTAAGCGGGTTGACCCGAATCAGCTGAGCGATGCTGAGATTATGGCAGTAAAGGAGATTTGGGAAAAGTGAGACTCTTGTTTTGTTCACCTATTTGGAAGTTTTCCTGTAGTTTCTTACTGTTTTATTTGAATATTACGTGGTACAGACGGACGATTAGCAATAACGTCTGACTTCTGGCGTGCGTTTCCGGACTTGTCCTTCAAACCATCCAATTTCTTAGTTGTTTTTTTTTTGGAGTTCTCATTTTCTAGAAAGACTACTCTAGGGCGAAGAAACAAGAAGTGGGACAACACATCCTGCGAGCACTAATTGAGCACAAACCGCAATTTCGTGTCTATTTCGGGATTCCAACGGAAGCCACGGATCTGTCAGAGATGCAGCAGTGCAAGCAATTCCAAGTTCAGGTGATTTTATGACTCCTCTCAAAATAGACTCCCATTTAGCACAACAGTAAATAGGAGGGTATAAATAGCTGGACAGCTAGATATGGCACTGTGTAGGCTCACCTGTTGTACATAAACGAGCGCATTCATCACGCAAGCTAGCGTGGAACTTGGGTAATCAAACCGAGATAATTTATACGCAATGCAAGGCGAAAGCATGAGCACATTATAACAAGCAGATGATTGCAAGTGCATAACGTTGAGACAAATAAGGTTTATAGAGAAGATAGGATCGTATACGTAATGGGTGTAAATAAGGGGCATAGTTAGGGTACGTAGGCGCGGACAAGCTACTGTAAAAATGACAAGCAGGAAAATTATTTCATGTGCTAGTCCTAAAATCGTAGTATCGTTAAGTACTTTTCATTACAGCAAGCGAATTTTGCATTTTTGTTCCAAATATGTCGGCGATAGACGCTCACGTTCAAAGTACAACTTGGTACGTGTTCAAATATCGAAGCAGTAACGTATCTAGTTCAGCAATACCGCAAGAACCCTTTATAGATAGAACTGATCTCATATTTGTTTCCTACCATATATGTGTCAGTACCTAAAATTGCCGAGAAACTGCGCAGAATTCCTTATTGAGAGGAAGCACTGAACATTTCTTTTCCAAGCCCAAACGCTAAAGCATCTTCTCTACAAACTCATATACTGTGTGCAGCAGAAGTTATTGGACAAAATACTCCTTGCTAAGATAAGAAGAAGGGAAAATAGCGATAGTTAATATACTTTTGCGATTTCCTCGCAAACACAAGTTTCAGTTTTAATTGCAAGGATTCTTCCTTTGCTAGCGACACTGGCCTACAGAACCAGAACTGAGCTAATGACGCTACGCCCACAGAGGAACAAAATTAGCCATGTGAATATAAAGATGTGAAAGTGAGAGAACAAAAATTGAAAGAATGAATACCTAATTGCCGGCTTCGTTCACTAACTAAGTACGGGAAATTTGGTAAAAAGAATAAAGTCCTCCCGGCAACTCATCGTGTGGGAATGAGGACCTTATTGGTTAGTAAGAATTTCGTTAAAAACTCACGTCTTCACCCTCCTATTAGTCGGACGGTTAGAATAAAGTAGTGTAGAAGTAGTACAGTTAGAAATATATATGAGGAGAATGAGTTTATCCTATTTCTTCTGGATTGTATAGGTTATTTGCGCTGATACTCATCGGAACGTTCAGGAAAAGTCGGTAGTGTGTGCGTGATTATCCTAGATCTACATTGTGTGTGAGTGTAAATGAGAATGTGAGTGTAAGTATGAAGATGAACATGAGTATGAGCATGAGTACGAGTGTGAAAATGACCCTAAGAGATAGTATGAGTGCATATGCCTGAGAAAGGGTGAAACTATGAGATTGAGCAAGTACGCATGTCCACCCCCAATTTGATACTCGAACATCTGATGGAACAGCATGGACAGTAGACGTCCACCCATGTAGTCCGACATTACTGAACGAGTTCAACGCGTTACTTGCTAGCGACACTGGCCTGGAGAACCGGAGCTGAGCCAATGATGCTAGCGCTCACACAGCGGAAGTCAAATTTATCTCGGTCATTCTCTGAGCTTCTTAGATAGTGTCCGAATTTCCTTGCAAGCATGAAAAGGTACTAGTTTTTAGATGCTGAAAAACACATCGAAATTTTCAAAGGTAGATGCAGGACCGCAATAGGAGACTGTTCATTCCAATCTTTGCATTTGAGAAGAATGACCAATGCAGGCGATAATTTCGTCTTTCTCGCATCCCAAATTAGCATACGGTAGAATATCAAGGACAGTGGAATACGTTTCTAGCAAAAAGCGGGCATGAAGTTTTCCTAAAACGAGGGAAAAAAACGGTTATAGGGCGATTTCTACATATTTCTGACCACATTCTGATGGAAGATGAACGATAACTCTGGTTGTTTCCTGCTAGTTTACGGAATTTTCCAAGATTTTTTCTGGGTTCTATGACAGGTTGGCTTCTTCACTTATTGGTCGAGAAGTGATGGCAAAGTATACCTGCGCGCATGAGACGACTTGACACCATCGCATTCGCAGGTCTCTGCCACTACCAGTGGAGGTGTCTTCGCATTCAAAAATTGTATTTATATTCATTAAGTTATGAACAAGTAATCACCGTCTGTCTCTTTCAGCAAACTCTTCCTCAGGTTTTTAGCGAAAGATTATACTTGTTCAAAGACTTTTTCCGCAACATGGTTCACCTAGCGATAGTGATTTCTCTTTCCCCATGAAGACTGTTTTGAGGGGCTACAATAAGTGGTGATCATAACTTTTGTCAAAATGATCGGGGTGCGAGAATGACTTTAAAATTTTCTAGTGAAATGTAGCTCGCGCCGCTGCAAGCATTGAGATTTCCCCGCTTTGATCTGAAAAATCGCCCAGCCACTGAAACCAGATTCATCCCTCTTCATGGTAATTTCGTGGAAATAAAAACAGACGCTAATTGCCACCTACGCAATTTTCTGGTTCTGCTCGGACACCATCAATTTTGCCGTAGATCCTTAATCATAATCGTATCTGTCTACCTCTTACCAGAGGAACTTTGCATATTTCATTCACTCCCACGTTTGCCCTAGTTGTAATTGTAGTCTGCTGCAATACATTAGCAAAAACCTTGATTGCCTCATGTTTGGCTGCAGTCTCGAAACGCATATTCAGGCTATTTCAGAGTTTAGAAATTATGCGAAGAATCTTAGGGGTTTTTCAGAACGTCCACAGATTTCAATGAACTATTTGCTCATGCATTCATAACTTATTAAATGTTCCACCATGCGAGAGGAGAAAAACACGGTCATGCGAAATTGCGTGCCGTAAATCTAGAAAACAACGCGAAATCATGTATTTTTCACCATGAACCAAAGTTGTGCACTTCAGTGCACGCGCGAATTAGTCGTTCTTTGAGCTTTGAGTAGGGATACTTGTCCGTCCCCTACGGAGATTCTGAGGATGAGTGTGACGGGAACAGAGAAAAGAGGGATTATGACAAGAGAATTCGATGAATAAGAAAAGTGGCGACATTTTTCCACTGAGATGTATTCTGATGCTACTGCAATGAAGAGCAAAAATCTAAAAAGATGCATGTAGCGCAAAACCAAGAGAGTGTAGTTTTTTCTTATCCCCAGGCTAACAAGACCTCTATGCCTATCTCATGCTCAGGTGATTTTTGTTCTTCACAGAGGGTTTCCCATCTCTTCTTTTCACAGAGTCAATTTGTTCCTGACGCAGTTTTTTCATATATGCTAACCTAATCTCATGAAATTTCATTGCTTCTGCTTATATGGGGCCACTCGAGCCTCTAGTTTGATATTTGCTTAGCCTAAATCACTACCACTATTTTATGAAGCACCTCGAGCGCAAGAAGTAAATAAATGACTGGTGGACATGATGTGTTGGAGGAAAAATCACAAATTTATACACTGAAAAAGCCCTGCATGTCGATTTTTGGCCAGCGGATAATTCAAATATGTCTACAATCGCGTACGGCTGCCGAGTTCTTACTGCCTAGTATTGCGGTCGCTGTGTAGGAATAGTTCAAAAATCAAAGGAGCCACAATAGCAAAGTCCAGTAGAAATATTCAAATAAATAAAAATCCAAATAAATACATGACGCTTCTCCTAGAGAAGTTGATGAATTTCTTTTTCTTCTAAGAATTTTCAATTTTTTTCAAGTTTCAATAATTATGCCCGTTTGTTTCTTTTGTGTCTATTTTTTCCTTTTCCTCTTAATTCTACATCCTCCTCTTGTTTTCAGCGTTCTTGCCTCTCTTTCTTTTGTGTTTCTCTTCACCTTCATGTTTCGATGTATTTAATTCGTGCGTAAAATAACTCATTTAGTAACGAAATGATGCAGTAAAGCGAACCAACCACAGAAAATAATATATAATGAGTAAAAAGTATGGAATAGTACTAGTTCCGAATATACTTACGTAACCATAATATCCGATTCTCTTCACGTTTCTCCCGTGGGATTCTCGCCCATTGTTCTCTTCCAACCGTTGAATTCTTCGTAAACAGGAACAAACCATTATAGAAATCCTTCACAATGGGGACTCGCCGTACATAAATTATTAACATAGTGGAAGGCTGTAAGGGTATAGGACTGAAATTAATTCTCTTATATTCACCTTTCATTTTCACTGCAAAACTTTGAGAAGGGGACTAATGTTTTGCCGGTATATAGACACGACTCTGACGCATGCATGCATCTATTGTAAACTGCGCTCTTCTTCCCTGATAGATATGCATCGCATATCTCATTTCAGTTATTAGAATTTATTTGCTGTTGGAGTAGTGGCACGTCTTTCGACATAGTGAACAAATGAATGAGTAAACATGGCTTGCTTGGAACACTCAAAGGCCTTCTTGGTGGATGTTCCGGGAATAAAAATAGACTTAATATGACAAGGACCGCAAATCTTCCATACTTTCCATTCTAAGGGGAAGAAATTAACGCCGATGATCTTCACTGAAAATATGTTTGATTTTATTTTGATTGCCTTTTAAAGCGATGAGCTTGTATTTGGATTCGATAGCTGGAAGTCCGTAAAGAGAAAAAAAGCAACGGAAAAGCTAAGGAAGTAGGAAAGAGATTCTTCAAGAATGAAGAAGACTAAATTAGAAATAGCACGTATAGGGTGTTCAAGAAAGATTGAATAAGTGATACTTTCACGGACAGAACCCAAACGGTGCTATTACCGTTTAGTTTGGGCTAAAAAATCTAAAAATAAAAAAAATCACCAATACGATCAGTAGCAGTATTTATAGCACCAGATTTTCTATCCCAACTATTATAAAATAAAATCAAAGACATCTAGAAATACCCAATAAATCCCACCGTTAATTGAAAAATACGAAAAATTCAACCATAATTAACTTCATACATAATATAAGGAACAGCATTAAAAGCTATTGAACCATCAGCTGTATAATTAAAAGCTGATCGGTTATTCCATTGTTTACTTTTATTTTTTTAATTTGTTGTTTTGGAATTGGGTGAGCCGCGTTTAATGGAAGTTGGAGCATGTTTAATATTTACTGGAAGTGACAGCATCTCATTACACGACCCTTCTACGAATTCTCATTAACGGTTGAATAAACTAAAGTACATTTCAGTCTTTACACTGTTTTTACGTTAACCAAAATGAGCAGACCGAGGTATTTTTTAGACCGTTCTTCGAAGACTTGACGGAGAAAGCTCGCTAAAGAGCAGTTCTTCTACATATCCAGTGATCACGACAGAACATTTTTGCAATCGCTGTTCTAGGCCCACCGCATACAAAACTTTCTGGATACAGCCGTCTCCACGTTAGGCTTCTGCCCCATTGCCAACGTCTTGTCCATGGCGCACCGAATAGGACAAATTCATTTCTACAGGTGGATCTCCTTTCTCGAGTTTTTCACACTATATGCATCTTGCCGATTCTAGAGGTGTGAATTTTGGTGCTGATAACTGGCTGGCGTTCAAAAAAGTGGCTGTGGAACAGATCACGAAGGACGTTGGTCCTAAGGAGTACACCGTTCTCGTTACAGAGAAACAAGCCAGTAAGGTCGTCAAGCGAGAAGAGGTAGGCTTCACAACACTTCTTGGCATTTATAGTGAATTTGAAAACGATCATTTGATTTGCAGAGCCTCCTCGAAATAGGACAGAATGGTTTTACCCCTGCTACAGCCGTTATTGGTTGGGAGAAGTTTATGGGAGCTATTGTTCGGGAAATGAAAAGAGGTATGCCCCATCGAATTTGAATTCCTAGATTTTCTTCCTGAAATGTATGGGTAACTAAAAATGAAATTCTTACCTAAACCAATCATGTGACCATTGAGGGGTACTTGCGCATTGTCACCAGTGCAAAAACGTACTTTTCAGTTCCAGAGGATATCTATCTTTCTGCAGAAATCCACAGACTTTTTTTTGAAATGTGTGCTCATTTGTATTACTAATGAGATCAACTACAAAATACATACAAAGCTCGCGATGCTTTTGAACGCTCCAGAGCTGCACAAATGTAATTAAGTGCTACGAATCTAGAGAGAGGATAACAGAAAGATCAACATTTAACATTTATTGACACGCGGTTACGCGCGTGCGAAAAAAAAGAACAAAACGGATAAAACAATAAAACAATAAAACCAGTGGATTAGAGCGACAACTGTGCATCACATTACGTGGATCAGTGAGAAAACAACGAACACAGAAAAAATAAAACGGAGAAGGAGACGCAAAACTTACTTCAGAAATTTGTTTACTAAAATTTTGAATTGTTGAATGCGCGGCGGTATTCGGAATTTTTTACTAATTCTCGCATAGTCCGAACACACTCTGTGAACGAAAAAATTAGTCCTTGCCGGGACGGATGAAGATGGGACGAGTATTTTGTTTGCAGTGCCTCTCGTAATGGAACTATGGATTAGAAAAAAGGCGGTGGGGTTTAGTTTAACAATACCGTGAAGAATCTTGTAGGCCATAAACAGATCTTGCTTTCGCCTTCTAATTGCCAACGATTCCAATTGAAGATTTGCGTTCCTGCAAGAGCTTGGAGGTACGCTGCGAACCCGCCTATTCGCAACAGAATTTTACGTGTAAAACTGTTTTGCACTTTTTCGAGAATTTGAGCATTTTTGGACTTACTGCTATTGTATATAACTGTACCGTACTCCAGCATGGGCCGAACGTAAATTTTATAGGCTCGTAGTAATACCTGAGGGTCATTAGAGGAGAGACATCGAAAAAGCTTAAATACTCTTTTCATAGCTCTGGAGGATATAAGTTCTATATGCTTATCAAACACCAGTTTGTCTGTGATGTGAAACCCTAGGTCTACCGCTTCAGAAACTTTAGCTATATTAATCTGGTTAATGAAGTACTCGTGTTTCAACGCAGAAACGCAGAAACTTACTAAAGAGAGCGGATACCCTGCACGTAAACTTCCGGGAAATCTCAGTATTTATTTTTTACTAGAAGGTGTACTCGGCTTCGCTCGGGTGTTCAATTTTTCCCAACAATTTGAACCCGATGTCAGCACTTGTTGAACCAAAAATCCCTTCAAAATGTTCATCATTTGGTGACGAACTGAATCTTCTTCACCTCTCCCCACTTCCCTCAAAAAATGAGGTGAAGTTGCTTGACTGGTGAATAATTCCTTCTTAAATGCTTGCTTTACCAATGTTCAGCCTTTCAGAAATTCACAAAAGGCAAGTTTTCACCAACCCGGCTGCAAGAATGCCAAAAAATCAACAAGTCCACAATTTGGCGCAAAACGGTTGTCATATTCGTGTTCAGCGTAATGGGATACCCCAGTAGACATGTCTGTATCACCCCGTGATCAAGAATACAGAATAATTAATAAAATCAATAAATCGTAATTTGGCGCAAAATGGTTGTCATATTCGTGTTCAGCACATTTAGGTACCCCAGCAGGCATGTCCTCGCTAGTCTCTGATCAAGAAGAGGGAAAAATCAATAAGATCGATATAATCGATAAACCAATCGATAATCCCAGGTGCAATATAATAGATATAATTGATGAGCCAATCGATATTCTAGGCCAAAAGGTAGCCTATAAGCTCCGCCGGCTCCCGAAGGACCTAAATGCAAAATTTGGTCCATATCGGTTCATCCTCCGCGATTTCTATTCCGAACATTTGAACATCTCAAAAAAGAAAGATCATGGTGGGACCGACTTCGCCATAAAATGTACTATTCTCGCAAACGAATCCCAAACATCTGCGAGAGATGCACTCGAAGCGCTTCGGATCTATGAACGGAACCCAAAAATGAGTGGCAGAAATGAGCATTTAGCGGTTACCAGTGACCTAATGCCTTTCCTATCATTATGTGAGCTATAACATCACTGTAGATCATTTACGCCTTGACAGCACCACCAGTAAGGCCCAGCGATTCGCGTCAGATCACTCATTGCGGTCCGTTGCTACTGTAGACGTTAAAGCGGAAATCCATCTCCGCTCGGTCCGTGGAGCACCTGGTGAGTGTCACCTTCTACTAAGGATCTCACAGTGATCTCGCTAGTACGAATTGAATGCACTGGGAGAGGAAGTGTTTGATGTGATAGGTTACGAATTCGTATAAACTTGAACCACTTCCAGGCGTATTGCTGAAACGTCAGGCCCAATAAAGGTGCTCAAAACCAAACTGTGAGGCATAACACTGGAACTTAATCAAATTGCTATATCATGCCCAGATTTCAAGAAAAAAGGACATAGAGCTTAAAAAACATTTATGTGGGTAGTTGCATATATATATATATCAGTGGCGGACGCAGGGGGGGGGGGGGGGCGGCGGGGCGTTTGGGCTCAGCTAAAAAAGGTGTGAATATCCGCGTGGCTAACGATGCCTCACGGATATTCACACCTTGCGCATCCACCAAGTGACAGCCGTGCAGACTCGAGCAAAGGGGCGTGGTCGCAACGCGTTCGACCGAAGGCCCCTACCACGAGCGCGATCGAGGCTCGCCGCGCTGCGGGAAACTCGGACAACGGCGCCGCGCGCGGCCGCGGCTCTGGATGGGTGCAGCAACGTGGAATAACTATCCACCTCAAGTGATACACAAATAATCAGCCTTGAATTCGCATAGCATCAGGCACATGCCGAAATCCTACCTAGATTATGAAATATCCATATCTCTGTTTTACAAAACTTGAAAGGAATGATAACCTGTTTCTGAAACCTGGCATTATACCTGGCAACTCTATTTGTTAGTGTAGGAATGAAACGCATCTGATCGGAGATTTTGCGTGTTTGCTGCAGCGGATAGCGGCCACACCCATCGCAAGCTCACATACCGAGCCCATATGAAGAGATTAAGGGGGAAGCGGAAGTCGAGAAATTGAGGAGTGATGTCCAAGAAAGTTCAAATAAAATCGCAATTCAAATTTTAAAAAAGTTCTAAGAAATTGAACGTTAAGCCAGCGAAGCTCATCACTACATAGGATGCTTTCTAGGATTTTTCTAGAATTTCTTGTTCTCCATTTACATTTGCATTTTCTCCAACGCAATCGATCATGAATCCATCGCCAGATGAGGTGTAAGAAAGGCCCCGCAGGTACGTGCTGTTTACGTGCTGTGCCTGCAGGCGTACCTCTAGGATACAATGCCGTCAGATCGCCACTCTCTCCCTATTTTGTTAGCATTGATTTTCCAAAACTAAGAATGCAACAGTGAAATGGACTGCGTACTCTGAGCGAGAAATGTGGAACGAACTTGAATTTAGTAATATTCATAAAGAATCTCAATTATTACATAAAATTGTTCCCCCACAGGAAACATTTTATTTTTCATATATTTTTCTTGTGACAAAATAGAGAGCAGAGAATCGTAAAAAAAGTTTTTGTGTGTGTCGGGATCTTTTTGAAAAAGTTTCTGCACACGAAGGAGGAGCTCAACACTCTTTTTAGAAGCAAGCTTCGTCATCCAGAGGATTCCTTTGTAGTTTAGAAATTTCAACTTTACTTTATAAGTATAACTCGAGTAGTTTTAGAAAAGAAATTACACCCACCATGCTTCTCAGTTGTTAGAAAAGATCATCACGATACAAAACGTATTCGAGATAAAAATGTCAAATAGTCTTAGCTTACAATGTTTCAGAAGATTCTAAAAATCACATACACGCTTGGAACGCTTCAAAAATGGCATTTTGATACAGAATAGCTGTCAGATCCGTAATCAGCATGTCAAATAACCCTTAGGTGAAGATTATAGTTCCCTAATTCTTTTTTTTTAATTCAAATCACATTCTTATTTAAATCTTATTTAAACTACAGACTTGAAAACTCCTAATCAGTTTGGTGTAGTTCATGTGCCTATTTATGTAGCATACTGTCGTTTTGTCATCGTATTATACTATCTTCTTGTCACCTAAATATTATTTCATTTCGCTAGTGCCATTCACTCCAATGATTCTCTCTCCCCAAATTCTTATCTCCATCACTGCTATAATTTCATGCCGAAGAGGGGGGGGGGGAGAGAGAGAGAGAGAGAAGATGGGTGACCACAAGGTTTTGGTACTTAAATTCTTCTCAACTTTGCAACTTTTCGGATGGTGGCTCTAAACTGAGCAAACTAAGTTGAATGAACTGTGTTACTCGATTTTCATTCGGTTCCAAACATACTACAGATGCGTTTCATTCCTACATTAACAAATAGAGTTGCCAGGTACAATGCCAGATTTCACGTGAAACAGGTTATCATTCCTTTCAAGTTTTGTAAAACAGAGATATGGATATTTCATAATCTAGGTAGGATTTCGGCATGTGCCTGATGCTATGCGAATTCAAGGTTGATTATTTGTGTATCACTTGAGGTGGATAGTTATTCCACGTTGCTGCACCCATCCAGAGCCGCGGCCGCGCGCGGCGCCGTTGTCCGAGTTTCCCGCCGCGCGGCGAGCCTCGATCGCGCTCGTGGTAGGGGCCTTCGGTCCAACTCGTTGCGACCACGCCCCTTTGCTTGAGCCTGCACGGCTGTCACTTGGTGGATGCGCAAAGTGTGAATATCCGCGGGGCATCGTTAGCCACGCGGATATTCACACCTTTTTTTAGCTGAGCCCAAACGCGCGCCCTCCGGGGGGGGGGCGGGGGCGCGCGCCCCCCCCCCCGAGAATGGGTCGCCAAATTTTCGAAATTACTTCACAATACAAATAAAAATCTTGTATTAGTTTATTTTTAATTGTTAATTTTTATTATTATTTTTAATATATTTTTTATTTATTGTTTATTATTATAATTAATATTATTAATCTAATATACTTCTGTCTCTGAGCCTCATTTCTGATTAATAATTCTTGGCTTATTGAGGAGCTCCGTTCACAGTTTATTCCGGCTAGCTTTCGGCAATTAATGCCTTCGTCAGACCTTAATTTCATACAATACAACATCATCGGCATGCAAACAAACACAAGCAAATTGACAACGGTACCGTGTGGTGAGACGAGAAAAGATGACCCTAGTGCCAACACAGTGACGTTAACCTCTACAAGAGAACTTATTGTAACTGAAGGAGTTGACTACAAAGAAGGAACGGGGCCTCACCCCTCTCTGGTGGTAGTAGAGTGGGTGTTACTGGGACCAGGACGCGAGTGAGCCAAGCAATCTAATCAGCTGATCAAGCGTAACACTTCTTTTAGCTCCTCTTTGGTGTTTATTTCTGGTTCACTCCTTCTTATTTCCCTGGCTTCCATTATCTTTCTCTCCAACGTCCTCGTGAGGTTACGGTGGAGAACACGGACCGTAAACACAGGTGGTGGTTCGTTCGTGTGCCTTAGAGTCCGATGCCTCGAAAAACTTTCTTTCGGGTATGAAGCAGGGTTTGCCAACGCCCGCCTGTGTTCATCTAGCCTTCTGCGCAGCGGCCTCATCGTTTCTCCGATATACGTTTCACCACATCCAGCGCATTTAATCATATATACAGTACCCCGAAGGTCGCAGATCTTCTCCTCAGTGCAGTAACGACAGTCCGTTTCGAGGCACTTATTCTCGTAAATGCGTGTGGACGTGAGCAGGTCTTTCAACGTCGGTGGAGAGCGGAATACAAGTCGAATGGGCAATCGCGATTCCCTCACAGCCTGATTTATTTTCCGAGCACAACTGTCTCCCACATATGGAAGGGCGAGTGTCAGACCATCCATAGTTGAATGTGGGAACCAACTTCGTGGAATTTGTACACGATACCCATTTTCATCGAGTATGCGAGCAACATCATTTTCTATTGCAGAATTCGTTGTCGTGCACAATCGATCTTTGGTCTTAAGGAAGTTCCGCACCACATTCGCTTTCACAAAGACTGGGTGAGCACTTCTTGAGTGCACCAAGATGTTGCGTGAGGCTGGTTTCCTGTACCAGAGATATTCCGTTTGACCATCAACGATCCTTATCTTCGTATTTAAGAACGGGAGAAATCCGTCCTCATCAGGTTCTTCCATCGTAAAAGATACGTTGTCGTCAACCGCATTCAACTGCTCCAGTGTCTTCACAACCTCCGTTTTGTCGCGCCCAATCACGAAAACATCGTCGATGTACCGCTTATACAGCAGAATGTGAGATGTTAGCGACGCGCGTTCGATGTGATCTAAGAAAATAATGGCCAGCAAAGGCGCTATGCGATTTCCCATGGCCAAACCCCGCCGCTGTTCGAAGATCTTGTTGTTGAAACAGAAAATGTTACAGGCGAGAACAGCGTCGAGCATGATTTTGATGTCATCTGAGTCAAATCCCATGTTTGGAATTTGGCTTTGGTGTTGTTTGTATAGGGATATGACAGCATCCACGGCGTAATTGTTGTTAACGTTGGTGTATAAGGATGCAACGTCAAAACTCGCATATGAGGCCTTTGCTGGTGCCTTGCACTGTGATAGCGAGGCTAAGAAATCGTCCACATTCACAATATGTGCTCCAACGAATTGAAGCAATGGTGATAAGACTTTCACGAGTAGCCAACTAAGTCTGTCAGATGGTCCTCCACAAGATGAAATGATAGGTCTTGTCTTGATTTCATCAGGAGCTATCGTGATCAGATCAGTTGCTGAGGACAGTTTATGAGTCTTCACGAGATTGTAGAATGTGGGAACGATCGGGTGTAGGTCCAAGAGCTGTTTGGCAACAACACCTCCCAGTCTTGGTTTCACCACGGTTGTTACTGCCTGTTTCACTTTATCACATCACAGCATACTCGATGAAAATGGGTATCGTGTACAAATTCCACGAAGTTGGTTCCCACATTCAACTATGGATGGTCCGACACTCGCCCTTCCATATGTGGGAGACAGTTGTGCTCGGAAAATAAATCAGGCTGTGAGGGAATCGCGATTGCCCATTCGACTTGTATTCCGCTCTCCACCGACGTTGAAAGACCTGCTCACGTCCACACGCATTTACGAGAATAAGTGCCTCGAAACGGACTGTCGTTACTGCACTGAGGAGAAGATCTGCGACCTTCGGGGTACTGTATATATGATTAAATGCGCTGGATGTGGTGAAACGTACATCGGAGAAACGATGAGGCCGCTGCGCAGAAGGCTAGATGAACACAGGCGGGCGTTGGCAAACCCTGCTTCATACCCGAAAGAAAGTTTTTCGAGGCATCGGACTCTAAGGCACACGAACGAACCACCACCTGTGTTTACGGTCCGTGTTCTCCACCGTAACCTCACGAGGACGTTGGAGAGAAAGATAATGGAAGCCAGGGAAATAAGAAGGAGTGAACCAGAAATAAACACCAAAGAGGAGCTAAAGGAAGTGTTACGCTTGATCAGCTGATTAGATTGCTTGGCTCACTCGCGTCCTGGTCCCAGTAACACCCACTCTACTACCACCAGAGAGGGGTGAGGCCCCGTTCCTTCTTTGTAGTCAACTCCTTCAGTTACAATAAGTTCTCTTGTAGAGGTTAACGTCACTGTGTTGGCACTAGGGTCATCTTTTCTCGTCTCACCACACGGTACCGTTGTCAATTTGCTTGTGTTTGTTTGCATGCCGATGATGTTGTATTGTATGAAATTAAGGTCTGACGAAGGCATTAATTGCCGAAAGCTAGCCGGAATAAACTGTGAACGGAGCTCCTCAATAAGCCAAGAATTATTAATCAGAAATGAGGCTCAGAGACAGAAGTATATTAGATTATATAAAGAACCTGCAAAGGCAACATCAAATTTGTCAGGAAGTATTCTCTGTCTTACTTGACTACATTGCTTCTCATCAGCACGCAGTGGTTTATGATGTATCACTTGATTTCTTGTTGAGCTGTAGACACCATCATGTGTTTCCCACCTTTATCGCAAAGCTTTTCTCTCGTTTACCATATCAGAAAAATGATAAGGTCCAACGTGAAGTAGCAAAATTGAAGACAGCGTTACTGGAGGCTGCAATGGCAGATCGAAAACGACGCAGAAGTCATTGCATAGTTACGATTGTGACTACGAAACTGAAACTGCAGTCAAACCTCGATCCAAACCTTTGGAGGAGCATCTCTGCGTTCAACCAACGTGTTTGCTCTCGCTTACGAAACCAAGAAAGCTCCCGTCTTGAGAGGAAACTCGAACATCTGCGAGCCAATGTACAGCCGCATATTCGCCCAGGTTTCATGAAAATGAATTCTGTCCCTCCCAAACGGCATACTGTTGTCGGCACGAATGAAGTTGATAGTGATATGGCAGCTGCACTCAATCTCGGTCCATCTTTTGCTGTATCTCCGAAAGTCAACAATTCCATCGTTGACAAGGCTCTTTGCGGCGTTCATCAATTCGCCCATCGACTGCGTTGGAGGCTACAGAACGGACCAACGGTACTTGATCGACAATCGGCAATTGTTTCCTCTATGCCATTCGCTGCAAGAGGAATCAAGCTTCCAAGACCAGCCCCGGAAGTCGACTCAAGGATAGCTAGCCTGGAAATGGCCATACAACGGATTTACTTGAGTGAAGCAACGAGAGTCTATCGTTCTAACCTGACAGCAAGTGAAAGGAGAGGCATAGCAAAGCTTCTTCGACTGAAGGATAGATTGCGTTTCACTGTTGGAGACAAGTGTGGCTCCTTTGTAGTTATGCCACAGTCGATGGACAAGATCATCACTGAGAGAGTACTATCCGATTCCTCGACATATGGTGAAACTACCATGGCTGCGTTCACTAAGGCATGTGATAAAGTGAAATAGGCAGTAACAACCGTGGTGAAACCAAGACTGGGAGGTGTTGTTGCCAAACAGCTCTTGGACTTACACCCGATCGTTCCCACATTCTACAATCTCGTGAAGACTCATAAACTGTCCTCAGCAACTGATCTGATCACGATAGCTCCTGATGAAATCAAGATAAGACCTATCATTTCATCTTGTGGAGGACCATCTGACAGACTTAGTTGGCTACTCGTGAAAGTCTTATCACCATTGCTTCAATTCGTTGGAGCACATATTGTGAATGTGGACGATTTCTTAGCCTCGCTATCACAGTGCAAGGCACCAGCAAAGGCCTCATATGCGAGTTTTGACGTTGCATCCTTATACACCTACGTTAACAACAATTACGCCGTGGATGCTGTCATATCCCTATACAAACAACACCAAAGCCAAATTCCAAACATGGGATTTGACTCAGATGACATCAAAATCATGCTCGACGCTGTTCTCGCCTGTAACATTTTCTGTTTCAACAACAAGATCTTCGAACAGCGGCGGGGTTTGGCCATGGGAAATCGCATAGCGCCATTTGCTGGCCATTATTTTCTTAGATCACATCGAACGCACGTCGCTAACATCTCACATTCTGCTGTATAAGCGGTACATCGACGATGTTTTCGTGATTGGGCGCGACAAAACGGAGGTTGTGAAGACACTGGAGCAGTTGAATGCGGTTGACGACAACGTATCTTTTACGATGGAAGAACCTGATGAGGACGGATTTCTCCCGTTTTAAATACGAAGATAAGGATCGTTGATGGTCAAACGGAATATCTCTGGTACAGGAAACCAGCCTCACGCAACATCTTGGTGCACTCGAGAAGTGCTCACCCAGTCTTTGTGAAGGGCGAATGTGGTGCGGAACTTCCTTAAGACCAAAGATCGATTGTGCACGACAACGAATTCTGCAATAGAAAATGATGTTGCTCGCATACTCGATGAAAATGGGTACCGTGTACAAATTCCACGAAGTTGGTTCCCACATTCAACTATGGATGGCCTGACACTCGCCCTTCCATATGTGGGAGACAGTTGTGCTCGGAAAATAAATCAGGCTGTGAGGGAATCGCGACTGCCCATTCGACTTGTATTCCGCTCTCCACCGACGTTGAAAGACCTGCTCACGTCCACACGCATTTACGAGAATAAGTGCCTCGAAACGGACTGTCGTTACTGTACTGAGGAGAAGATCTGCGACCTTCGGGGTACTGTATATATGATTAAATGCGCTGGATGTGGTGAAACGTATATCGGAGAAACGATGAGGCCGCTGCGCAGAAGGCTAGATGAACACAGGCGGGCGTTGGCAAACCCTGCTTCATACCCGAAAGAAAGTTTTTCGAGGCATCGGACTCTAAGGCACACGAACGAACCACCACCTGTGTTTACGGTCCGTGTTCTCCACCGTAACCTCACGAGGACGTTGGAGAGAAAGATAATGGAAGCCAGGGAAATAAGAAGGAGTGAACCAGAAATAAACACCAAAGAGGAGCTAAAAGAAGTGTTACGCTTGATCAGCTGATTAGATTGCTTGGCTCACTCGCGTCCTGGTCCCAGTAACACCCACTCTACTACCACCAGAGAGGGGTGAGGCCCCGTTCCTTCTTTGTAGTCAACTCCTTCAGTTACAATAAGTTCTCTTGTAGAGGTTAACGTCACTGTGTTGGCACTAGGGTCATCTTTTCTCGTCTCACCACACGGTACCGTTGTCAATTTGCTTGTGTTTGTTTGCATGCCGATGATGTTGTATTGTATGAAATTAAGGTCTGACGAAGGCATTAATTGCCGAAAGCTAGCCGGAATAAACTGTGAACGGAGCTCCTCAATAAGCCAAGAATTATTAATATTATTATTAATTTTATTTTCCGTCTGGGTCCCCAAAACGGCGGAGACCCCACTTTTCTTCCCACGCCCCCCCTCCCGCCCACTTTCTGCGTCCGCCACTAATATATGTATATATCAGTGGCGGACGCAGGGGGGGGGGCGCCCCCCCCGAGAATGGGTCGCCAAATTTTCGAAATTACTTTACAATACAAATAAAAATCTTGTGTTAGTTTATTTTTAATTGTTTATTTTTATTATTATTTTTAATATATTTTTTATTTATTGTTTATTATTATAATTAATATTATTATTAATTTTATTTTCCGTCTGGGTCCCCAAAACGGCGGAGACCCCACTTTTCTTCCCACGCCCCCCCTCCCGCCCACTTTCTGCGTCCGCCACTGATATATATATATATATATATATATATATATATATATGAGAATATTACTCATCCTTGTTCGATTAATTTCGATCATTGCATCGAAAATATGGCTAATAATAGAATGCAACTTTTCCTTCGCTGTTCTCCTGTTCGCCTGTCACCAACAATTGAACTATGTTTGTCTAGGAAAGTTTGAAAAGCCAGAGAAATCTATTCATGAAATAATGCTATAAGATATCCCTACTCGTTGAATAAATCCAGACTGACTTGACTTTCGATTGGCATTGCAGGATTTCTTGACGAAGCTCGGCGGAATTGTAAAGAAGAAGAGGAGTCCTCGGAATGAATTATATATATTTTATGTGTTGTGTACATAAAATGTTGTTGTGTGTCCTAATAAATTGTTTTATACGCATTTGTTTTCAGGAGGCCAGATTTTCTCGAATCCTCTACTTCAAAGGATATCTAGAAGCAAAAAGTTCTACGAAAAAAAATGTAAATTAAGAAAAAAAAAGCAACTGCAGATCAGGTTCCAAAAAGGATGTCTGATGATTGCTTACGGAAGAAGTGGACTTCTTCATCCTTAGATAGTTCACATATAAAAAACACAAAATGATGCTGGCATTTCTCATTTTCCGAAGTATTATACATTAACTCATAAATTGAAATATGTATCTGTGATGGAAAAGAGCGTTATTGAAAAAAGGGTGTGTATGATAACTATACGTTGTAACTGTGGACGGAACATCGGGGACTAGTTCTCGCGTGAGAGGATTCAGCATATTAATGAAAAGCAAGAAAATATGACAAATATCAATGGAATTGATTTATCGTGCTGATTTTGTGTGATGTTTGTATGAAGTTTCCCAGGTAAGACTAGAGGTCGAAGGTCCGTATCAAGTCTATTTTATCCATCCGGATGCATGCGAGGTAATGAATATGTTTGAGTGGTTTGGACACTCTGCTTTTCAATAAAATTTTGGTCAAGCGATCCATTTAGTTGCCAGCTCAACGTGTTGATTCCAAAAATGTACTCGAAATCTGAAAAAGTGGTCAAAATCTCTATTTTTAAGGCAAAACTTGATCTTTAGGCAGAACAGTTTCCCTGCTAGGAAGCTACTCAGACATTTGGGCGCGAGTCCAGCTTGACAAAACGACCTCTTATCATTTTCGAGACAAAATCGGGAGCTCTGGTGGGCGACATCATTTCGGGTTTGTTGCGCGATTTAGCGGAGAATGATACGGTTCGTAATTGTCACGTGGTAACCCTTATCCAGTGAAGGGTGTGTAAGGCCCTCAGTTTGCAGTTACACCTCAGTCCACTCTCAGCTTCGGCGGAAGTGCGAGACGCGGTCGCACGCGGACGCGGCGTGGATGCAGAAACGTGTCCGGGTCCGCTAGTAGCGGCCGCCGTCGGCGCACAGGGCGCATGCCGTAACCCTGGAGCTCGACGCGCATTTTTGCTTTCCTCTGTTTTTCAATTTCGGTACAAAATCCGGTCCCATGCACTATGATAGTGGTATCATTTTCGGGACAAAATCGGGTTTCCCCGCAGAGCCTGCGAGACAAAATCGGAATGTTGCGGGGAAAAATCACATTTTTGGAAGACTCCCACTCACCCTCAGCGGGAGATATCATTTTATCAGGAGGGACTCCGCACGAATGTCTGAGTAGAAAAAGCGGAGCTGAGAAGTTAAGATTGCACATCAGAATGAACTTCTCAGCAGCAGGGATTATCCACTAAAGAAATATTTCCGTATTGGAAAATCATGCCGCACCCTCGGCAAGCTTTTGCTGAAGAATGAATTTTTCCCGTTCATTGGCCGAGGAGTTCAAAATTCTCGGCCGATTGAACCCGAAACTTGTGGAGTTTTCGACGTTCCCCTGGAACTTAAAGTACATCTTTGTGCTCAGCGGTTCCTATATGTTCGTCTGAGCTAGGAACATGGGTATGATAACCTGACACGCGTCTCAACCCACCATCAATTACGGTGAAGCCGTTGGGAGGAACCTTCACCTATGACGATGAAGATAAGTCGGATCTGGGGCGCAGCCTGGGATAGCAAACGGGTGCAGAATGTCGCACATTTTGCCCGAGAAATAGGAAGAAAAAAAAGAAGGGAAAAATACATTGAACGCGCAGTTGTGGATTAGATTCTACGTACAAAACGGCGTTAGGAGGCGTGAAGCTCATGAGTCATCGGCGAACACGGGCTGAAAGTCGCGCACTTGTCAGCTGAACTCAGAATGAAAGTCTGAGCAGAATGATATGTAATTCTTGATAGTTTCTTTTACTCCCGACGGAGAATCCAGGGTGAGACAGATGCGCCGTCGGTCTCGCCCTCGCGTCGGGCGCCCTCTCATGTTGCGCGCTCTCTCGCTACCCCCTCCCCCCACACCCCCCCCCCCCCTGAGCAACACGGAGCATTTGTCTCAGGTGGGCTTTTTAAGCCCAGTATGGAAGGAAGTACCATGTATTATACATCATTCTACTCGGAAGCGTACTGACTCGGCAGCTGACAACTGCGCAACACCAAGTGTGGTAGAGCGGCCGGCCGGTGATGGCCGGATAGTATGGTAGAGCGGCTGGCCGGTGATGGCCGGATAAGCCGGCCGCTGATCAGCAGCAGCTCGACCGGTTGGCACCTACTGGTAGGGGGGTCGGCCGCACCAAGTGTCTGAGAGAGCCCGGAGCTCTTCTGTGCGAGGCATTGCGCAACCGGACGCCAAGCTGTCAGAGGTTGTAACACTTCTTGCTGCCATTGGAGGGGTAATCGTAGACGACTTTGCCCTGAGCACGCGATTTTGAGAAGTAGCTGCTGTTCCCGCTCGAATTAGAGCAGTTCCGGCTGAGCGGAAGCCCACCACCGGCCTCTACCATTACGGGCCAGGCTACGACCCGGTGATTTCCGGCTGGTAATGGTAGAGTGGGCCAGCCGCATGAACTGTCTGAGATACGACCCATCAATAACGTTCTCATTCTAGAAAATTTTGTAAACATGTTTCCTATGCACTCTGGTCGAACACTTCTCCGTTCATAGCCGTTCCTCACGCTACATGGTCGGCGATGATGTTCCTTACCGTCGCACTCACAACTAGCATTTATCAACTAACAATCAGAGCGCAAAAATCAGTGTGTGTTAATGGAACTGAATCGACGGTGAGTAAAGAATCCAAAGAGTAGTCAAAATGTCCAATCGCTCATTCCTTCTCTAAACATCCTGAAGTTTTCAGGGTTCACCATGTCTAGCTATAGAACTTCAGAACTGTGTTGCCCAAGAAATCACTCTTGGAACGACAACAACAGAGCTTACATGGTGTCGACGTTCGTTGAACAGTACAGAATGTAGCTGTGGTACTTCGGATGACCTAAATGATACCAACGTATATGAGAAGTGCTATGATCGCTTCAGGGTGAGCAGTGTTTTCGTTCTACAGTCAACAAAGTTTTTAGAGGAAATTCTGTGTGCTGCCTAGAACGTTCAGCAGAGACTATGTGACGATGTCTAAGCGGATTTTTCCGCACCAACGAAATCGCAGCGATAAAATTTTTGAGCAGTCAATCCCGTCACCGTAAGCGTAGCAATGTTGCTGAGCTGTTGCGCTCTTTGTAAACTGACTAAGATTAGGATAATACATACCGTGCTCGTCAGATGGATGCATCTTTAGGCAGTTTATACAAGTTGCGTGAGTTTGACTTGCGTGCGTCTCTTCTTTCCTCACGACGAAGGATAGTATGAGTCGCATCGCTGACGCAGCTTAGACGCACGCGTTTACGACGACCTCGCGGCGACCGCAAGTCCATTTCATTGAGGATGTACACGCCACGTTGATCGGTCTTCATCTCAGACAATTTCGGGGGCAAATCCCGTTCGGAACGAGCGGGAGGCGAGGGTCGGAACGAGCGTTTGGGTGTTTTCGCCCGAGAAGTAGCCGCGTTCAAGCCGCTATAGGGCCGCTGAAAGTGGGGCCTGCATTCCTATCCGCCCGAGTATTGTCCGCGTTCAGGCCGCCATGAGCCCGCAAACCACCAGGCGCTACCGCTCCTAATCCAGCGCACAAGGCGTATTCTCCACAATTACCTGTCGATTGGACGCCGGCACCGTGAGAACCCGCGAGGATCGGTCACACCTCGCGCACAGTCTCGGACTGATGAGTGCCGGGTTCGACGCCATAGCGGATCCACAGTGATCCACCGGAGCACAAAAACAACATAAATACGCAATTTCACATCAGTAATACAAAAAGATGGCTGTTTGCAATGTCCATCCATGGTTTCGTACTGCTAGCCTTCTTCTATTACTGAGAAGATTCGAACCAACCTGACCGTCTTTTATGAATGACTGAGAGTCCGCTGCTTTATCCACTAGGCCATCCATGCCGCTGATCTCTTCCAGACCGGTGTCGCCTTCATCCTTTACCAGCCTGTCCGTCCGGCTAACGCCGGACTCTCAGGCTTCTTTTCGTGCTCGCTTCGCTCGCATATTTCCATTGTCCTCAGATAAGATTAGTGCAGGTGGATGAACAGACACTATCCACAAAGAAGCATTCTTTACCGCGGTTCATGGAACCATTGACCCACTATGGCTAGCTCCTTTCCAACAATTTGTGGTGCCGCATTTCGGTGGAAGTAAATAGTAAAAATTGACCGAGTAAGTGCAAACTGGGATTGGACCTGATGCACCCTTATCTCACCGTTGGAACCTGCCTCCAAAGGTTCCTCCCGTTTCGGACGCCGGCGCACACTTGTCACGCCGTTGGACCCGACTCCACGCGTTTTCCCACTTTTAGACGCCGGCGCACCCTTATCACGCCGTTGGACCCAACTCCACGCGTTTCCCCACTTTTAGACGTCGGCGCACCCTTATCACGCCGTTAGACCCAACTCCACGTGTTTCCCCACTTTTAGACGCCGGCGCACCCTTATCACGCCGTTGGACCCGACTCCAGGCGTTTCCCCACTTTCGGACGCCGGCGCACCCTTATCACACCGTTGGACCCGACTCCAGGCGTTTCCCCACTTTCGGACGCCGGCGCACCCTTATCACATCGTTGGACCCGACTCCAGGCGTTTCCCCACTTTTAGACGCCGGCGCACCCTTATCACGCCGTTGGACCCGACTCCAGGCGTTTCCCCACTTTCGGACGCCGGCGCACCCTTATCACACCGTTGGACCCGACTCCAGGCGTTTCCCCACTTTCGGACGCCGGCGCACCCTTATCACACCGTTGGACCCGACTCCACGCGTTTTCCCACTTTTAGACGCCGGCGCACCCTTATCACGCCGTTGGACCCGACTCCAGGCGTTTCCCCACTTTTAGACGCCGGCGCACCCTTATCACGCCGTTGGACCCGTCTCCAGGCGTTCCCCCTATTTTGGACGCCGATCAAACCGCTAGCGCACCTCTAACATACTCTATGCTGCAATCCCCATCCTTGTCACTCCTCATCCGTCTGGTCCATCGTCCTCGTTATAAAGGCATACTACCCTTCTCCTTCCTTTTATACGGTCCTGTGATCATAAACTTATCTCATTCATTCCGACCGTGGTGAAAACAACTGCAGGCCATTAACATGTCTGAACATGACAAAAATGGCCCGAAACACCCTTAAGTCAAGGTAAAAATCAAAATTTACCACGTTTTCGTACATAACTCGATGCGCTGAACACAATGGTGTAGGTATTTTCCGTTTTCGATGGCTGGTTCTCGTGCACACACACACACACACATGAACTGCCAATTAAGAAGAAGCCAGCCTGATCGTCCGGCTAACGCCGGACTCTCAGGCTTCTTTTCGTGCTCGCTTCGCTCGCATATTTTCACTGTCCTCAGATAAGATTGGTGCAGGTGGATGAACAGACACTATCCACAGAGAAGTATTCTTTATCGCAGTTCATGGAACCACTGACCCACTATAGACAGCTCCTTTCAACAATTTCTGGCAACGGCGTTTCCCCGCTTTTGGATGCCGGCGCACCCTTATCACGCCGTTGGACCCGACTCTAGGCGTTTCCCCGCTTTTGGACGCCGGCGCACCCTTATCACGCCGTTGGACCCGACTCTAGGCGTTTCCCCGCTTTTGGACGCCGGCGCACCCTTATCACGCCGTTGGACCCGACTCCAGGCGTTTCCCCGCTTTTGGACGCCGGCTCACCCTAATCACACCGTTCGACCCGACTCCAGGCGTTTCCCCGCTTTTGGATGCCGGCTCACCCTAATCACACCGTCAGTCCACCTCTAACACTACACTAAGGCGTAACCCTCATCCGTGTCATCCCTCGTTCGCCTGGTTACTCCCCTTTGTTATAGGGGTGTCCTACCCTTCTCTTTCCTTTTATACTGTCCTGTAATCAAAAGCCTATCTCATTCATTCCAACCGTGATCAAAACAGCTGTCGGCCATTAACATGTCTGAACATGACGAAGGTGGCCCGAAACTCCTGTAAATCAAGGTAAAAATCAAGATTTACCACATTTTCATACATAACTCGACGCGCTGAACACGATGGTACAGGTATTTTCCATTTTTGATGGCTGGTTCTCGTGCACACACGCACACACACACACACATGAACTGCCAATTAATAAGAAGTAAGATATGATACGCCCATACTATCACCAACCAACCATTCCGACCGTGCCATTTCCTTATTGAGCCGAAATATGTAGTCGTTCAGGCTGCTTTTTGGAGATATTTGCCAGCGATCAGTGGCCGCAGAAAGCGAGCCGATGCCCGACACTCTTCACATAGCGGGCGGAACCCCGACGGTGGTGCATCAGCCAGAATGACTCTGCGTTCAGCCCGCGATTCGCCCGACAGCGCGTTTGGTCCGCAACATGCGTGGTTCCGCCCGCTGTTTGCCCGCTATTGGTCCTCGTTCAAACGTTCTGTCGGGGATTTGCCGGCGGTTGGAACGGGATTTGCTCCCGGAATTGTCTGAGATGGAGAATCGCTCGCAAATCAGTACTTGCATATGATTACTACAACATATGTAGGGCAGTTTCTACTAAATGCCTGCGACTGACGCGTGTGCGTCTATATGATGCGGAATAGGGCCCAGTAGCATCGCAGTTGCAGCTCAGACGCACTCATTTACGGCCTCGCGGCGCCACGCGTTCTTTTCATTGAGGATGTACACGCCGCGTTGACCGGTCTTCATGGGAAATCCCTTGCAAATGGATCCGTGCGATTGATGCACGCAGCTAGTATAAATTGCCTTTAAAGGCAGTATTTCACCTCATAATGGGTGTCGAGATACCAACGCAGTCTGGTCCTACTCGACGTGCTGATTCCAATAATGTGCATGAAATGTGATAAAACGGTTAGAAACCCCTATTTTGAAGGCCAAATTCATTATTGGAGCAGACGAGTTTCCCTGCTAAGAAGCTTGCAAAAGCAGAGCTGAGAAGTTGACATCGCACATAAGAATGAACTCCTAAGTAGTGGCTATTATCAACTGATCAAGTACTGTCGTGTCGGAAAAACATGCCTCACCCTCAGTTAGTTCTTGCTGCGGAATGACGCCTCTCGTTCACCGAAGAAAACTAATGGGGTTAAGTTACGTTTTCACGAAACTTAACACCTCCGCGACAATGTGCTCAATCGGTTGACACGCATAGTGCGACGCGTGGCACCGCGTGCTCAACCGGGTGAGCACGCTCTCCTCAGAGGTACATTTCTGTGAAACAGTCATAATTAGCAAACCTCTATGTAGTGTTAAACTCACAAATATTCAAGCTTTCCATGCATGCACTGGGCAGAGCAGTCTTCACTCAAATTTTTTAATATGTGGTTGGAACATACACCAGAGAGAACGATACAAATGAAAAAGAAACTACAATCAGTATCAAGTGAATGAACGACAAGCGTTTGGAAATACTCTCGACGATCACAAAAGAGAAAAAGAACGGGTTCAGATTTGAGCAAATTTGGGGTATTATGCGGCTGTGGAAAAATTCTACGAGGAACCACGAGCTCAAGCGGTTGAGCAAGGGTCCCACTTGTGCAGAAGCGTGTGTCCCATGTGACACACCATTCCGAAAGCGTAAGGTCGCGAATGTGTTAAAGTACATCTTTGTGCTCAGCGGCTCGCATATGTTCAACCGACGTGGAAATCTCGAATGCAGTCAATGAGCTGAGACACTGCCTTTAATTAAGGGTAATTTATACTAGGTTCCGTACCTCAGACGCACACATCCATTTGTGAACGACTTTCCACGAGGACCAGTCAACGCAGTATGTACATCCTCAACGAAAAGAACACGCGGTCGCCTCAAGGCCACAAACACCTGCGTCTGAGTTGCGTTAGGGTTGCAAAGTGTCTATCGTTCATTGCATAGACGCACGCACGCCAAGCGCGCAAATTGGTCAAATTGTCCGACTTTGTTTTGTGGCCGTGATTGTAACGCAAACGTATGTATAGTGTTTTCGATCTGCGGTGACGCGCATGCGCACCACTCACCCTTCCTCTATGTTGTTACTAGCTCCCCTTCGGGACGCAAGAAAGTGGGGTGGGGCAGCCACTTGAGGCAGGTAGAAAAGCTTCACACATGTGAAATTCTCAAAGAATTAACAAAAAAGCAAGACTAACCATTAACTGAGCTCAAATATGGAACCCCTTTATAAATTGCGAATATTATACCAGTCTGGCCGTCTCACCAACGTCGGGCTTCCACACTTCTCGTGGTCCTTGCCTTCTTCCAGATCCTTAATCACACATCTACATGCAAAACTATTTTCCGATACAATGGTGCTATCTACTGTTTTTTTCTTGTAAGTGCATTCATTCAACGCCATGCCATGGGCAGCCACACCCAACTCTGCACAAGAGTATCTCCCAGATGGCTTAAGAATCTGTGCACGACTCAGCATAACCAACATAGTGCGAATAATCATCTTTTTCTCAAAACTGGGCCACTGCAGACCGTTATCCTGGTGTTTTTCCTACTACTGGCCAAGGCGGACCCGATCCAGCTGTGGGCCCGTATCCTGACGTTTTCCCCACGGTTGGGCCAAGACAGACCCATTCCCAATCCGTGGACTCTTATGCGTTTTCCCCACTACTGGGCCACGGCGTATCTATTCTCCATCCATGGACCCATATCCTGGCGTTTTCCCGACCTTTTCTCCATTCGTGAGTCCTCATCCTAGCGTATTTCTTACTGTTGGCCACGGCTGACCCATTCTTTATCCATGGACTCATAGCCTGGCGTTTTCCCCACTACTGGGCCACGACGTACCTATTCTCCATCCATACACCTGGTGTTTTCCCACCATTGGTCACGACGGGTCCATTCCTCAACTGTGCGCCCATATCCTGGCGTTTTGGGGACTATTGGCCGCGGCAGACCCATCCTCCATTCGTGTGCCCTCATCCTGGCATATTTCTTACCCTTGGCCACTGCAGACCTATTCTCCATCAGTGGACCCTTATCCTAGCGTTTTCCCTGCTACTGGCTACGGCAGACCCGTTCTCCATCCGTGCACCCATATCCCGGCGTTTTCGCGACTACTGGGCCACGGCAGACCCATCCTCGATCCGCGGCAGACCCATTCCCCATCTGTGGATCTTTATCCTGGCGTTTTTCCGACTATTGGCCACGACGTACCCATTCTTCATCTGTGGACCTTTATCCTGGTGTTTTCCCTGCTATTGGCCACGGCAGAACCATTCCTCATCGTGGACCCGTACACTGGCGTTTCCCCCACTACTGGTCTACGGAAGACCCATTCTCCATCCGTGGACCCGTATGTAGTCGTTTCCCCCATTGTTGGGGCACGGCGGACACTTTCTCGATCGGAGGATTCCTATACTGGTGTTCTGGTTTTTTTTCTGAACTATGGAGCCCCCGCACATGTGCCCGTCATCAGTACACCCGCACTACTTGTAAATCTCGAGAATAATGGAAGAAAGTTAGGAAATATTCAGAGTTTGGTCAATTGCATGTGCTTTCAGGAAATGTCGCTACAAATTAGGATGACCCGTTATTCATTCGTTCTTCTTGTGTATTGGATTGTACTGTCCTTCTTAGAAACAAACACTGAACCTAGGACTCCCCAATCTCTGCGGGACCTCGTGAATAAGTCCGCCGGTACTATTGCACTTGAGCGGCCCCCTATCGAGCCCAAACTTAAAATTATGGATTCCTCTGAGAACTTGCAATCAGGGGTAATTCGATGTGCTGATCACGGATATCATATTCATTTCGCATGACGGTATCGATTTTATTGATTTTATCGATTTTTTTCGATTTCTACTCGTATCTCAAATCTCTCAGAAAAAGTGCATTTAAAGGTTCTTGAAGTTGCTGATCACGAATATAACAACCTTTTTGCATCATAGCCTTGATTTCGTTGGTTTTCTCCAGGTTTTTCTCTGTAGGACGATGTAATCGCCGACTTCACTGGAGTTTTCCCCATCAAGTCGACCTTTTCTTGCGGAATCTTTATCATATCTGCAACCAGCACCTTCAGAAACCCCAGCAGGCAAATTTTCCGAGCGATCCGAGAGGAGGTCCACACTTGGAAAAAAATCGATAAAATCGATAAAATCGATGTCATCATGCGAAATGAATATGATATTCGTGATCAGCACATCGGGTTATCCCTGTATGCAAGTTTTCAGAGGAATCCAAGATTTTGGGTTTGGGCTCGATAGTGGGGCCGCTCAAGTACAATAGTACCAGTGCGCCAAACGCACATCCTCAATGCAAGGACCCCTATGCATCTCATCGCTACGCGACATCTCAGGATGCTTATCCATCCATTCGAGGAGGATCACTTCTAGTGTACCGTGATTCCGCGAGGATACTTCTAAAGCGCCAACAGAGGGGCTACTCTGCTCCGTACACTGCTGTTACGCAATGTCAAGTCGTTGTAAACACTCTCTCGCCCGGAAGGCTCGAGACCGCTAGAGTAGGGTCCCGCCACGAAACCCTGAAAGCACTTTCTAAATCTCTCGCTTTCATCATTGGAGACTGTATCCATTTTTCCGTCAGTGCCGCCCTTACGGTGCTTTGTTATGTTGTTATCATTGTCTGAGTACCATAGCCATATCGTAGTCAACCATCACGTCTAGCTATCAATGACGTGTCCGGCTTGCTAGAGATAACGATAGAGAAGGAGGGATTAGCGGTGCGGATGCACGCCATCCCAGATCGAACAGATCATACACCGGAAAAAATTCAAATTGCTTCAAAGTGATCAATTGGACTCGATTCCGGTTTGGATTTCTTTCCTTTCTCAGTAAAAGATAACATTTCTGAACCACTTACGCTAAAATTTATCTATACGCACTGCGTCAAAGAGCTGAAGACACTAGAACTATATCGAATACAGCGAGGAAACGTAGAAATTGCAGGATTTCATGTTCGATAATGGATACTGTAGAAGTGTAGAAATCCCTAAGGCTTTGATGGATCAACTTGACCCGAGACGAACGGCAATAACAGAGGAAGTGGAATCTGTCACTGTAGTTTCTACAACAGGCCCTTCTATAGATGGTAAAGTTGTTGTGCAATTCCAGCCCTTACCTAAAGACTTGCAAACAATACCACCAATTCTAGGTCCACAGCTGCGTTCAGGACTTCCTCCAGACGAACGGTATCTTCTGTGAGTACAACGGATGCATGTTTCCAAAGTAGATTATACGACTTCTGGTTGATTATTTAATCAGCCATCTTTTCCAGGCGAAACGCTACCATACGAATGTTCGTTATTTCTTTTCTGATGGTGATAGCACTGCAAGTTCAGCTTTTTTTGCTCAGCATAGTCCGAAAAAGACTTCGCACGTACCGCATGCAACTGGGATCCGAACCCGCTACGCACTTACTTCCTGACGAGAACAAAACCCTCAGTACCAGAAGCAGATTATCGACTTATTCGAATTATTCGATAATTCAGAGTTTTGAAAAGGCGCTCGGATTAGCGTACAGCGCCGAACAAGACGTGTCCGCCGATGCAGGTGGTGAGCAGGACATGCCCATCGAAAGCAAAAGTCGAGAAGAACCAGAAGAACACCTGGAGAGCGCCAAAGGATTGTTAGAGAAACCCTTTCCAGTAGAGCCGAAATACGGCACAAACATTGTGAATGCGAAAGGAGCTACTGCGAAGGCTACACAGCAACCTAATGTTGCTAGAAAACCAGTGAAAGCGACCAGACTGCCATGGTAGCCAACATGATGCAAAGAGAAAGCCACTTCCAATTTTAGTGTTTAGAATAATTAAGATGATATATCGCGGTAAATTTTTGGTAATCCAAACAAACTTCGGTGAGAGAATCACCAATAAATTCTTTGTAAATGTGTTCTTCTTCCACTTTTGCAAAGACAAAAGCAAGGCAAGAAAATGACCTAAAAAATGAGAAGTTTGCTAATTGTAAGGACGATCAGCAGCTACATATTCACGAAATGGTCATTGATCCAGCGGTTCCCATAGTCGTGAATTATCGGTCCAACCTCACCTCGAGCTGGTGTGATTGGCAGAATTTGAGAAGTTCAGTCTGAGGGGCAGCTTACAGTACCCCACAGACTGAACTTTTCAAACACTAAAATCAAAGGGTTTATTAACAGGTCGACCAATTTTTATTTTTTGTGCAGGTGCTTTGCAATATTCCCAAATTTTGCTAATTTAATATGAATAAAAATAAATTCACGATGCGGGAGATAACGAACATAGGAACCATGCTTATCGTTTGCCACGTTACATCGTCTTGGATCGATTCCAAACAAATCGTCGTCCAAACAATGGCACTTCTCGAATGTACGCATTAGATGGAAAACGATGGCCCGAATGGGAATGATCGCAATTAGTCGCCACATCCTATCGTTTCTCATTTGCTTTCATCACATTTCTCGTCTGGATCTTATCATTTGCCTCAAGAAAAATCATTTTCATATGAAAGTAAAAACAATTCAAGGTGGAGTAATCTTTCAAAACATCGAACATGCTGCGCGAAGGTAATACCAGTTCTAATATAATACTTTAGTTGGTGCGATAACACCTCTCCCATTGGTGGACTCTCGCATGAAGTTTCTCCCCAAGTTTGATCTCGGCTCCCCTTTCTCCATCGGTGGACGCTTGCTCTGACATCTCCCGGACTATTGGATGCTATATCATCCATCAATGGACCTGTAGTGGTGTTTTCCGTATATTGAGTACACCCGCGCGCCTTGCAAATCTCGAGAGAATTAAAGTTCGGAAACAGCTAGCCAAACAAGACCAGGCATGTGCTCTATGTGGTGGTGGAGTAGTTGGCGTGAAGGATTCCTTGAATGTCTGGGTCGAAAATGCTAGTAGCCATGGATTTCGCGAAGTCTTGTATCTTTCGATCAAGTTCCTCGCCTCAAAGAATGTCATGTCCACAAAATCATTAATGTCTTATGGAAGCGATTGACACGTTTTCTCGTAGAAGAATGAAAGAAGAAAGAATGAAGAATCAAAGAATTTCTCATTCTAAGCGATCCACATCTGGTTCTATGCAAGTCAATCCGTTGCCTCTTTCAGTACTTTCTACAGTCTAGAAAGAGTACACTAGAATTCACAGGACAGAGATGGGAGCTGAATTTAGGTACAGTAGACCTCAATGGCGGTGGCCCATCCGCGGTCTCGAGAAGGACGCCGCGCAACCGCGCCGCGCGTGCCATAACAAATATCTTCTGCTGCTGTTATGCTATTTCTAGCACTTCCTCTACCCATTTTAAGGATTTCGACGGAATCGGGAAGAAAAGCGCCTAGGAATAGCATTCCGGAGGCAGACAACACCGATCCCCTTGCATGCGGCGCGGTTGCGCGGCGTCGTTCTCGAGGCCACAGGCCACCGTCATTGACCTTCACTGTAGCTCGTGAGACATGCGAACATTGTCTGAAACCTCATCACGATTGATGCCCTCAATCGTAAATTAGGATATATGACGCTGCCAACTAATTTGTCCGCGTAAAAGTGCAAGTTGAGAATGAATGGCCACAATCCGGACCGTGCGGGGTATGGCACAGTGAAAATGAAGTGGTGGCATAACTCGAACCGTTCGGATTTTGCCATTCATTTCCTAGTTCGCATTTTTGCGAGGGCAAATTAGTTGGCAGCGTCATATACATATCGTCCACAAAACCTTCAAAACCACAATGCTCGGATTTCGATACTACCGTTCTTGGAATCCTGCATATTCAGACAAATCATGAAAAAAAGTTTCTTTAGCAACAGTTAATAGATGCATTACCAGTCAGTAGATGTCTAAGTTGCGCTCCAGACGCACGCACGCGTGGGTTCTACCATGCAGGATTCAAACCAGCAACGAAAACTTCGCTCAGTCTCCACGAGTGGCCGCATCGCCTCAAACGCGTAATTCTCACTTGTGTCTGGGCAGTGTTAAAGGAGAAGGTATCGTTCATCACAGTCAAAATCGCACAGGCGACGAACGCGCACATCTTGTACCGATTGTCCTTACTTTGTGAATTCGGAGAAGAAACGAGGAGCAAGTAGTAACAACCGATTTATGTTGCAGTTTGTTTATGATGATAGTCAGTATAATTTGAGAGGAGATCGCGCTGGATAGGTTCATTTCTAGTTTCGTTACCTCATTGTACTGTGGCTTGATGCTCTTACTACTTATGATGTTTTGCGCTCTACGACTCTCGTCTGAGCAAGAGTGGTGCATACCTTCAAGAACGGTCTGCTCATTTCCACGTGCTGCTCATATGATATTCTTTGCACACTTTCCTTTCCAGGAGCAAACAGAAGACGACTTCAGTTGTACGTACGCTACATATGTTGTGGGAGATGACGTCCATGACTGTAACATCACAATTTTTGGTGGAAAATACTATCATGAGGAAGTAAGCATTGTTAGCTTGTGATTATTCTGTATGCTTCCTCAGTGAGAACACGGAAGAACACTCCTGACCTATAATAATGGACTTTGTGTCGGTGACGCTGCGGATCAGTGCCGAGCGGATGTCGAGACGGCGGGCTGCAGCGCATGCTTGCGTACATGTATAGGTAAAACGAATTACCCTGTCTGGCTGGTAATAGTGATTGTAAGGTCAAATACTCTGAAATTTCTGCCCGCGGTAGATCTGCGGTTCGTCCGCGGTGGAGGTGGGGAGTCGGTTGGCCATCGCGGGCATCTGGGCATGTATGGCATGTATGTGTCCACCGCATAAATAGCGCGGATTTAGTGAGGGCACATGCGCGGATCCACTGTCGTGTATGTGTTTTAATAGTACTCTTAATAGTACGTTTGCCACGATTGCTGGCGAAGTCTGGGGATACTGTAAGACCCAAGGCATACTTCACAGCGACACCGTCGCGGTAAAGAAAATGAATGAAAGTGATGAGAACAAAATGTTACAAGTTCACATATCTGATCACTAAGTTTGCGTGAATTAGCATGCTGGCATAAGAGCAGTTGTGTGACAAATTCTGGTGGTGAACGGTCGCATCGACACCGTCGTCGTGCAGTATGCCATGGCCATAAAATAATAAATCTGCGTCGTGGCTAACCAAGAAAGTTAAATGTGGATTTCCTGTGGCATCCTACTTCATCCTCCCGTCTCTTCTCCACCACTATATTTGAACCCTACCGACCTCCTCGAATGCATACTTCGAAGTCCGCCTTCTTATCCACTAGGCCATGCGTGTCGACACATGTGGTGTGTTTAAAAATACCAACAGACTCTAGACCTCCTCGTCACGCTGATTCCAAAGATGTACGTCAAAGCTCATAAAAATGACAAAAACCCCGCTTTCGGAGGGTCTGAAAGTGCAGTTCACGGACCAACTGGATGAGATCAATGGCTTCACGCTTCCACTCGGCTCGACAAACTGTTACAAATCCCGTCCCGAAAACCTTTAAAAGTAGGGTTCAAAGACCTTTTTGTAACATATTATGTATACCGTTGGATTCAGCGTATCGAGGAGATTGAGAATCTGGTAAAAGCTCAGAAATGAAAACGAGGTGACACACTTCCTTTGAGCTCAATATGTATCTTACCAGTACTGCGGATCCGCCACACGAACGAGAGAATCCTCTGCGGGAATTTGCATTCATAATGCCTCGGTATTTCACCACGGGCTCGTACGGATTTACCGAAGACAACCGCATATCCGGCGCGAATTGGCCTAGTAACGCGGATCCACAGAGCGAACAAACTTTAGAGTTGGAGGAAAAGCGGGTATTAGTGAAAAAGGGCAACTTATACTACTCAGAACCCCTAAGAGAAGTTGTCGGCCCAGCTTTGGCCAAAACAACTGGCGAACAAGCTTTTAACCATGAAATCGTTGTCGAGAAGTCCGACGTCGTCTTGCCAACCAAAGCCAAGTTGTCGACGAAAAAGAGAAGAAAGACGTTGTTAAAGCTTTTCAAAAACAACTTGTCTTCGAGCTGTTGGCCGAACAAGTCGGCAACCTTTTAGCCGAATAACGTGTCGACGAGAGAGCGTCAATTTCCCGCGCCTGCGTAACATACCATGCAACCGTTGAGAACACCAGAGCAGTGGTTACTTCGTCGCAACTTTAGAGAAGAATTTGCTGTTCACTGGAAGAGAGTTCCGGCGTTCTCCCCAAATTTTACGCTGGCTAGTTTTGTGGAGGTGACAAATTGTCAGTGAAGAAAGGAAGAGAACAATTTGTCGGCAAGGAAGCGTGTAAACAAGTTGTCGACAAGCTCCTGGATGAGCGAGATTCAGATGAGATCAGGAACTTGCTGGCTTGTCGACAAGTTGTTTCTGGGGTTCTCAGGATGCGTGCGTTTGACGCGGGAGCGTCAGTATGAAGAAGTATAGGGCGAGTCGCCTCGCTGACGCAGTTCAAACGCACGCGTTTCCTGCCTCGTAGCGGCCGCACTTTCGCGCCATTGGATAAACTGCGTTGACCGGTCCTCATGGAGAATCCTGGATGCATGCGTCTAACTAGTATAGACTGCCCTTCAGAAGGAATAGGAGGAGCCGGACAGACTGGCAATGGAGAGAGGGGTGCACCGGCAGCCATGTAGGGAAAATGATAAGAAATGTGTGCACAGCCTTGAGGAAGATGTTCGTGCGGGCTTCTTTTTTTCTTGTTTTCAGAAAATTCACGCTAAAGAAGCAAAACCCAGTCCAACCGTGAATAAGAATGTGCAGGAGTCGCGCAAAGGCTGTTTCGGTGCCCTCCAAATTAAAAAGAACAGAAGCGCATCGATTTTCCAGGCAACGCGTGATTGTGACATTACTACTGAGTGGAATCGTTTCCGATCAGTAGCGCTGCGCATCCGCTCTGCTTCTGCACTGTGATACGTGAAGTAATATGAGAAATAACTGCAAAAGCCTTGATAGCTCACAAGTATGGATATAGGCTTAGATACGCTCGCGCGCACACAGACGAACCAACAACGAAGAGCAAGTAGCATCAAAGCGTCTGTCTTACTCAGAAAGTTGGGACCGGTCAGGGACGTCCCTGCGAACACGACCCTTCGAATATGACCATGGCATGCCCTTGCCTGCTACGCAAAGACTGCATCACAGCACTAAAGGTCAGATGGATTTTTTCTGTTGAGCGCTGTTGCTCCAATGTTCTACGGAGGTTTTTTTTCAGAGGGAGGTAAGGAAATTCGAGAGCGTATCTACAGCATGCTTGCTTAGGGAGCTGAACAAAGAAGATAACAGTACCGAACAGGAGATTGAAGGGAACATCACCACATCAGGTGCCTACTAATCTTTCACCAGCTTAGCCTCGCTGTTAGTGCCGCTTTAAAGGATCCAATCTCGTCAGAGGGCTGATATCTATTAATTTGCGTGAATCATACAATTTCTAATTTTCCTTTAGAGTTCTTTTACGGTATGAACTAGCTCATTTATTTATGCATTAGAGGTTCTTATGTTTTCTATACCGATTTCATTGTTAAAAGAACACTTCGTCCTCAAAATTTACAGCATGAAGAAACAAGAAGGTTAGTAGCCCATCTCTTCTTTCCTCTGAAACTGCAAGACTCCCTCTTTTCTCAATGTTCCAACTTCTAACTTATTCGAAGTCGTGCTGTAAAATATCGAATGGATCGTCATTCGTCAACATACTAGTTAGCAGCATATTGGGCGCAATCGCAAGGATATCCAATATGTACAGTGCACCGTCTAAATGAACAAGCCATACCAGTTTTGAGTGATGAACGCGCCATGGGCAACTACATTTCATGATTTTTATTATACAACCAATTTAGTTCTCTCCAAAGCATTTTATCATGCCAAATTAGATAGAAGGAGCGAGCCTTTGCAATAATAGGAAATAACCAAGTTCAGTTAGATACATTGATTTTTGCATCGCAAATGGTAGAAGGTGCAAAAATGGTCATAACAATACGAATTTTTAAAAGTAGCTTGGGCTTCTTCAAATCTTCCAAATTCATAATTGACGATGTCCTGATAAATGATGTCCTCACAACTCTTTATTGTGAGGCAACAGTTGGTTTTTTTTTATTAAAACAAAAACAGTGATGGCATGAGAATCAGCGGAAAACGTTGAAAAGGTTTACTGAACGCGACTACCTTCAGGTATCCGTGCACCACAAACAGTAGGTGTATCGACAGCAATTACGATGTCGGCCGACGAATTTGATCAGGTGAACATTTTCTCGCGTATACACTTGCCCAAACAATGAGAGCTTTGCAAAGATTTCCATTCGGTCACGTGTCCTGTGAATACAATTTGTTCATTCAGGAGGTCGCATACAAGGAACTCTTGTGAGTTTGCCAATTTCACCTTCAAATTAGACACGAAATTTTGGAGGACAAACCCTCAGCACTGACTCTTTCTTGGTGTATTCCACGAATTCGACATGAACTCAAGAACATAGGTGCAGTGGAATATGCGTGTGATGCTAGTGACTGGTGAAGGTGTGAAATTTAGAGAGCATCTTATATATCAGTCAGCGCTTCTTCTTTCTAGACGACTCCACCGTTCTGCCGACCCCAGGGAAGTCCGTATCAGAGGACAATTCATAGATTTCTCCGTGACTACAAATGTGTATAGTGCAAAATTTTTTCGAGCAGGGCTAAAGCATGGCTCGCTTGTCATGGAACTTCCTTCCCTCCCCCTTCCCCTCCCCTTGTAGCGATACTCATCTAATACTTACTGCGCACTTAAATCTCACATGGGAAGTGCACGAGGTTAACCATAGAGATCTGATTGAGACTTCTAATGTGCTTATCTACATATTCTGTTTTTAAGCACTGTCTAAGATGACATTGATCTGTTTTTATCATTATCACCTTGAGAAGCTTAGGGAGTGTGTCAAAGATCTTCTGTTGCACTACTATAAGAGTTCACACATCACGATGTTAAGGACGATTTGATCGAGCGCATGATCAGTAGGGAAGGCACATGATCATTAAGAAGAGAGTCGGAGCGTTTGAATAAGTTTCGCAATTTTTTTGTGACCGATGACCATGCCTAAATTAGTTCTGAAGATACGGATACTACGCATTAACTACGAAACAGTTTCTTGGGCGTTGTATCTTCTATATCTATTTTTCATGTGTTTTAATCCTTAAAGGCAGCACCAACGGAAATTTTCTTGTCCGAGACTTTGATCGGTTTGTACAGTTAGCAATGGTGTCAACACTTCTACTGAACTTGCGCCGTCGTACGTATCAGCGTTCGCAAGAAATGAGAGGCTACACGTACGTATTTCAATATTTCAACAGGGATGAGTTGTGGGATGAAATGAATGGGGATCCCTCTTTCCTAATGCTAAACCTGCTTTCATTCACATCCCCCTTTAACTTAAAGACAACACCCACGGAAATATTCGTGTTTGAGATTTTGATCGTTTTGGATACTCAGCAGTTGTCGCAATAATTCTACGAAAGTTGCACAGTCGTAGAGATCAGCCCTCTCAAGATATGAAGCGATAAATTTTGTGGTGGCGATCAGTTAGGATGAGTTATGGTATGAAATGAATGGTTGTTTTTGTTTACAATTACTCTCTTTCCTTATGATAACACCTGTTTTCATTCTCATCTCCTTCCACTTCAAGCGCAAGTATCTCGGCCATCCATTTCGAATCGGCTAATATGGTGATCAAGAAAACCTCCTCTCAAGTAGGGTTTGACAAAATTGATCACTTCCATCGTTTTCACTACAGTGTTAAGCCAAGGAATATGTCAAAATCCTGTGAGGGCGAAAATTCCGTGGGTGCTGCCTTTAAGCCCTGGTAACTCGGCCATCTTCTGCAAATGGACTAGAGCGGAGGCAACAAAAACTGCCTTTTTCGTAGAATTTGCCTAAATTGATCACTTCCATGGCTTTCACTACAGTGTTAAGCCTAGGAATATATCAAAATCCTGTGAGGGCGAAAATTCCGTGGGTGCTGCCTTTAAGCCCTGGTAACTCGGCCATCTTCTGCAAACGGACTGAAGCGAAGGCAACAAAAACTGCCTTTTTCGTAGAATTTGCCTAAATTGATCACTTCCATCGCTTTCACTACAGTGTTAAGCCTAGGAATATGTCAAAATCCTGTGAGGGCGAAAATTCCGTGGGTACTGCCTTTAAGCCCTAGTAACTCGGCCATCTTCTTCAAACGGACTAGAGCGGAGGCAACAAAAACTGCCTTTTTCGTAGAATTTGCCTAAATTGATCACTTCCATCGCTTTCACTACAGTGTTAAGCCTAGGAATATGTCAAAATCCTGTGAGGGCGAAAATTCCGTGGGTACTGCCTTTAAGCCCTGGTAACTCGGCCATCTTCTGCAAACGGACTAGAGCGGAGGCAACAAAAACTGCCTTTTTCGTAGAATTTGCCTAAATTGATCACTTCCATCGCTTTCACTACAGTGTTAAGCCTAGGAATATGTCAAAATCCTGTGAGGGCGAAAATTCCGTGGGTACTGCCTTTAAGCCCTGGTAACTCGGCCATCTTCTTCAAACGGACTAGAGCGGAGGCAACAAAAACTGCCTTTTTCGTAGAATTTGCCTAAATTGATCACTTCCATCGCTTTCACTACAGTGTTAAGCCTAGGAATATGTCAAAATCCTGTGAGGGCGAAAATTCCGTGGGTACTGCCTTTAAGCCCTGGTAACTCGGCCATCTTCTTCAAACGGACTGAAGCGAAGGCAACAAAAACTGCCTTTTTCGTAGAATTTGCCTAAATTGATCACTTCCATCGCTTTCACTACAGTGTTAAGCCTAGGAATATGTCAAAATCCTGTGAGGGCGAAAATTTCGTGGGTACTGCCTTTAAGCCCTGGTAACTCGGCCATCTTCTTCAAACGGACTGAAGCGAAGGCAACAAAAACTGCCTTTTTCGTAGAATTTGCCTAAATTGATCACTTCCATCGCTTTCACTACAGTGTTAAGCCTAGGAATATGTCAAAATCCTGTGAGGGCGAAAATTCCGTGGGTACTGCCTTTAAGCCCTGGTAACTCGGCCATCTTCTTCAAACGGACTGAAGCGAAGGCAACAAAAACTGCCTTTTTCGTAGAATTTGCCTAAATTGATCACTTCCATCGCTTTCACTACAGTGTTAAGCCTAGGAATATGTCAAAATCCTGTGAGGGCGAAAATTCCGTGGGTGCTGCCTTTAAGCCCTGGTAACTCGGCCATCTTCTGCAAACGGACTAGAGCGGAGGCAACAAAAACTGCCTTTTTCGTAGAGTTTGCCAAAACTGATCACTGCCTGAGTCTTCAGTAAGGTGGTAAACCTACGGATTGAGTAAAATTTTTGGCAGCGAAATTTCCATAGGTGCTGCCTTTAAGACTGCATCAGACCGGACAAGAGTTTAAGCGTGAAATACAAAATTGCAAAACCGGGAGCTTTGAGCTTGAGGGATCCAAACCCTTGAGCATCACCATAATGGCTCAGCGCTTTCTCCACTCAGCCACCTAGCTACTGCTCTGATGAAATAGGGAATAATTGACGCACTTTCCTGAGCTTCTCAGGACCCATTGGACAAGGGTGGTGGAAATACATCAACACTATCTTATATAAGGCTTTCTAACGTATATGCCCCACTTCACACTCCAGGGTTAGCCGTATGCCCTTTCCATTTCTCATATCTGAAAAATTGCCAAAAACATTAGTCTGGCATTTTTTCAATGGAAACTTCCTTGCAAAGAAAACATATTCATGCAAGAATGCATTTTTTCGAGTATCACCCTAGAGCATTACCAGAATATGGGGATAGCTCGCAAAAGGTCCAACTGACAAGATTTCTCACACACAATGCTATAACTTCAAATGGAGTTCCTGCAGATAGAAAGTTTCTGTTATGTTCCTTAATTTCAGCGACGAAGTCAAGCTACGACTCGTCATGGTCACCTCGGCTATGACGATGGTCATGCTGGCCCAGGAGGTGCTCATAATTTTGTACAAAAGAAAACGGCGTCACCATCATGATCAACGCATCGACAAACTCCGTAGATACATTAAGAAGAGAAAGGATAGATTTGTATTGCTCTCGCTCGTGTCTTCAAGGATTGTAGAGTCGGCTGAAAGCACCATAGGTTCATTCGTCAATCGCACGTCATATGAGAGAAAATCAGGCACGCCCACGGATTCTCTGGAGAGGGAAAAAGTTGATCCTGGCATGTCTGAAGGAGCAACAACGGACTTCTACGAAATGTATTAATTGCTACCGTTTGTATTCGAAATTTTGGTAATCCTCGCAAACTTCGGTGATGTGCTCACCAATAAATCTTTAAATTATTATGTGCAGCACAGAAGAATGTATTGCAAGAACCGAATTGCTCCAATCTCAGCACACAGAAATTTCCGCTCTCGAGGTGGATTTCAATACGTCACAGGGTTGTCAGATCAGGGTCAAGCGTGTGTCGATAAATTATCAAGGGGGGGGGTCGTGGTCGGGAGGGGGTGCCTCAGTGTGGAATAGGAGGTAGAAAAAAAAGGTAGAAGAAACGGAAGAAGTGGGACACTGAATTATCCATACACAGAATTTGTTTTGACGTGATTAAACGATTTTAAATGTATGATTTGAATAGTGAAAAGTGGGGGGTTATAGGCTAAAATTTTCGCACGTCCGTACTGAACGTCCTACCCAGTCCTGCAGGCCGGTAAAAAGTCATTTTATGGACCCTACCCAATATTGCTTTATCCCCAAGTTTCAGGTCTCCAGCTTCAAGAGGAAAGATTCAGCACGGGAATTACGGAGATGAGGTTTCGTCGATAAAAATGGCCTTTTTTCCATGTTTTTATCGACGGAGTTGAATCGCGGTGGAAGCAGCTGCGGAAAAACGAGCAGCCTGAAAGCGCAAACCTTCGACTATTAGGAACGTCAAAAAAATTGGGACCTCAACGGATCTTCTGATATTCGTGTCCGACTACAACCATATCTCTGAACGAGTCAAAATTTTAGGCTGAAATTTTCGCACGTCCGTACTGAAAGTCCTACCCAGTCCTCCACCTCTATAAACAGTTATTTCGTGCTTTACGGTCGATCATCTCGAATCTACTACAAGCGCGTGTCATTTCACGCCATGCAAAAATTCTGGGCTCGGAGGGGATCGAACCCTTGACCATGTCGCTGATGTGTATGGTTGTTTTTCGTAACGAATACGAAGGTATTTCGTTTAGAAACTCTGTACTGACGCTTTCAGACTGAAATTCGCTCACCGCACACGCTTTAACCCTCAGCAAAAATTTGAGGCTCGGTAGGGATCGAACCCTTCACCATGTAGATGATGTATATAGATGTTTTTTCTTGATGTGTTCGAGCCTCATTAGTTACGTTAGCAAAATTGCATAGTTAATGCACGTTTTTTGTCCACCGCGTACATTTCAACGTTTTCCAAAAAACTTCCAAACAACTAGTTAGATACAAAAGAGCCTCTTTCTCCTTCCTATGCTCTGGCTCCACCACACCTCTCGCAGTATGAACACCTGAAATGGGATATCTGAATATCTAAATTCTGCAAGCATAGAAGGAAATTTGTGTGCAAAGGAGGGGGTCGTATTTTTGGTGGCTATTAGATCGGTGGATGATTAACACCTTCGCGAAAGTGTGCTTAACCGGTTGACACACATGGTGCGAGGCGTGGGACCGGGTGCTCAACCGGTGAGCACTCTTTCCAGAGTTATGTTTCTGTGAAGCAGTCATAATTAGCAAACTTCTATGTAGTGTTATACTAACAAATATTCAAGCTTTCAACACATGCACTCGGCAGAGCAGATCTTCTCTCAAACTTTTTCTAATATGAGGCTGAAACATACACCAGAGAAAACGATACATACGGAAAAAGAAACTGCAATCAGTATCAAGTGAATGGACGACAAACATCTGGAAACACTCTTGACGATCACAAAAGAGAAAAAGAACGGATTCAGATTTGCGCAAATTCGGGGTATTCTGCAGCGGAGAAAAAAATCCTACCACGTGGGATCATGTGCTCAAGCGGTTGAGCACGGGTCCCACCTGTGCAAAAGCGTGTGTGACCCATGTCACACACCATGCCAAAAGCGTAAGGTCGCGAATGTGTTAATGCGGCTTTTCTCGCGACTCCTTTCCTCACTAAAACTTGCACTGTTATTTTTGTTATTATGCTTACTTATTATTTTTATATGCTTACTGTTTTTCATACGAACTTCCTTCACATAGTAACGGTGCTATCGAAAATCCCATCCATCTTCACCACCATGATCTACCAGTTAGGGGAAGCTTTGGATGCAGCACAGCCATTCCGCAATCTCAACGAAATTTTAGCCGAATCAAAATCGGCAAAGACAAGTCGAGAAGTGTTGAAGCAGTTCAAGTAGGAAGAGACAATTTCGCAGATGAGGAAGGAAGATCTCTACGATCAAATTTCGACAACCAGGGATTTTTGGCATCCGTGGAAGGGAAGGAGGTTTGATTAACGAGATTCCTCAGAAATGGAGCCTGCTCGTTTTGCTACAGAAAATGGGTGGAACTTGAATATTCTTCCTGTCTCTGAGTTCGTACTGACCTATCTGACCATTCTCCATGCTTTTCTGAGCCTTTTGAGAGGAAGAACTATGGTCGAATGGTCCATTGTGAAGAGTTCGGACAGCATTCTCGTTGTCAAGCTTTCGTCCTCTTCCAGGCTGTGCAAAATTTCTGATGCTTGGAGTTTGCCAATCTCTTTTTTCTTCATCTGTGGAGCTCGTTCCTTATGAAATGAACAATCTTTCAACTTAGCCTTGCTCATTGGTCCTTCCTTAAAGGCTCGCTGAGATCACGGAATCATTGTGCTACATTCGAACTTTTCCCGGAGTGATAAAGCATATTATGGCGGATGTGGGAGCAGTTTTCAATAGCACCTTTAATATATGGAAAGAAAAGATTGTTTTCATTTAAAAAACATTTGAAAAACTTCAATTTTTACCGAGAAAAGGATTCACAAAAAGAGCCGCATAAATTATGCACCAACCTAATATTAATTACATTGATTATTTAGTTATTAGTTGTTTAGCCAGTTATTTATTGTGACGTTTATTCTAAACTCTATGTGCCTTTGCTGTGATGTGATTGCTGATACCGTAAGAGAGCAGTGTTTTCTTTATCAGCAATGTATAAGAGAAATGGAAGTTGAGATGGCGGTCTGTGCTGTACTGCTCGGTCAAGATTACTTATCAAAAGTGCAATGATACGTTGACATCTCTGCACTCAATGGAATGTGTTTCCTTTTTGTTCACTCCAAATTCATGCCCTATTTACGTGCTGCGCTCCAGCGCCATAAATTTCACATAGAAATAAGAACTCTGAATGAGAGGTAAACGTTAAGCCAACGCCCGAAACGAGTTTCAAATCAATTAGCAACGTAATGCGGCCGGTGAATGCCGGCGCCTGCCACGTTTTTCACAAACTATGTGCGGAATTATCTTCTCTGTTGTATTTTTCCGGACAAAACATATAACCCAGTGGTATTTGAGGTGAGTAGCTTTTCCCACTCCACGTTCAACAGTACCGTTCTCACTCTGTTCTATTTGAAGCCAAATCACGTTACCTACCATGCATGCTTTGGAGCTTTCCACGTGATCGATGTGCTTCCAAAGCTTGTCATACTCAAGACGTTGCTGCTACTGTTTGTGCTAATTTACGAGTTCCTTACCTCTGGTGATGATCTTCTGCGACTTTGTGAGTTTCTTATAGTTTCATCGGGTCAGTTGTTATCAAGGTCGTCATTGTAATCGCCGCTACTTGCCTGTTGCAACAAAATTCTATGAGAAATTCCGAATTTTAGAAGCAAACAGAGACCTGAAATCCTCCTAACTCAGGACATTCTCCCTTTCATAGGAGAAATTAGTTATTATTTCAAATCAGTATGTCCTCTCATCCCATTTCTAGAGATTATGTAGTTGTATAAATCTATATTTCAATTTAGGATCTGATGCTTGTTTTCGTTTCGTGCATTATCCTTACACGAAAACAAAGCTATATTATAAGTTTCCTCCTGCACTCGTCAGTAAGGTAAAGGAAACTTATAATGTGTAATGAGAATTTTTTTGGAATATGTATACACAAATACTTACATGAACATCCATACACAAATGTATGTATGTAGCATGTATGTACAGGGTGACAACAAAATCTTTGGCTAAATATAATAAGTTGTAAGACCGGGGTCAGATGGGCTAGCAGTCTGGAAATTTACCGTGGCTATGCATAATTCATGCGCTTTAAGAATCCACCCTTGGATTTCGGATCGCTCTTCTGGCTTCTCCGTAGAGTCGAAAAAACAATTGGCTACTGCATCGCACGAGGGCCGCAAGTTGATCGAGAATTTATGACCCTGTTTCCTTATTAGGCGTATGTTAGGGAAGCTTAAAATCAATTATAATTATTAAGCAAATATGATGGTTTGGTGAAATCAGGGACAAGCGAGTCTGAACCAACTTTTCGTTGCTTTTTCTTTTGAAACTTAATGGAAAACTTTTGCCAAAAGCCCACCTTACTTCTGTCAGATGTGCTTAAGCCTAAGAAATAATATACCTCTCCGGGTTTCGCTCTGCCCACTTCTGCCCTTTGTTTTGTGCATTCTAGTAGGAAAAAGTGGCGGTGAAAGTCTATCGATAATTTTCGGCCTATTAAACGAGTTCACATACTGTTCTCCCTACGATAGAAATATCCTACCCTCTTGAATATTAGGCAGAAAATTGGTGATTTGCAGAGCCAATTAAAAGAAGTTCTTGGAAAAGATGCCGTCGACACTCTACTTGCGGCCATTTCCATCTCTACCTGGTTCCATGTTTGCAGATCATACAAGGTTCAAATAGAGCTATGGATCATGAAATTTTGCGCATGTGTTCGAGACGTTTGAGTAGTCAACGCGAATACAAAGTCATGAGTTTTCTAGCAAAGCGCAAAAAATAATTACTATAAAGTCTTAGGCCAAAGACTTTGTTGTCACCCTGTATAACACGTATAAAACCAGAAAATCTCATTAGATTTGCTACCCCACGTGACCAAGACGAAGAGTGTCTTAAAAAGTGTCCCACCGCCTGCACCATAACAGAAATACCGCCCACTACCTCCAGAGAAGCCCTCAAAGAAAAGGAATAATTGACGTTTTTCTAAACTCTCACTTTCGCAGTTGATATCTACAGCTCATCCCGATTTTATTTCCAGAATGTCATCGAAAACGATTTTCTTGCTGAGACTCTGCCCTTGGTTAAAGGCAGCACCCGCGGAAAAATTCGTCCTCGGGGTTTTGGAACATCCTGAGGATTTGCCATGGTCCGAGCAATTTCCTTTATATATCAGCACCGAAAACGTACTGCCTTCAACATGATAACAAGTATGAGTGTGTGCCAGCATTTAATTCGAACGGGTTTGAGAGAACGCATGGCTAGGTTCAGCATGTCCATGTCATGGAAAGCAGCGGCATCGGTGAAGGCTATAACGGCCAATACCGCCACAAGAGGATCACTCGTCCAACATTTCTCACTTGTTATTGGATTAGACGTCTTCAAAATTGCAGATTTTAGCACTTCTAGTAATTCCTGGCATTAGATCTGGCCCCAGTATACTCGAGTAGCCCAGAAAATGGCAAAATCTTGAAGACGAATTTTTCCATGACTGCTGCCTTTAAGTGATGAACTTTAGGAATTAGGAGCTTATGTGTCTAAAATCTTGAAAACCGAACCCAATATATCACAGGTTTCAAAACCGAGCTGTTAGAAACAACATTTCAAAAAGTGGGCAAAAAAAAGCGACTGAAATTGGTCGAGAACATATCAGTACTGAGGAATCTGATCGCATGCTCCTAAATACATACTTGGACTGATCAGAATGGAAACAGTATACATACATATGCAACCGCATGATTAACCTAGCAGCTCAGTAAAGACAGCGTCTTTTGCGGGTATACATGAAAATAGGTCCCAGGTAAAGCGTAATCCTGAGCACAGTAACATATTTACGATGGGTTATCCTAATGTTGCATCCGGACCCACAGGGCGGAAGGATCGCATCAGAATGAGAGGTAGACAAGCAATCAGTGCATTTATGCATCACTGAGATCACCCAGGGTAACTCTGTTTGCACTCATCTTAGCGCTAGGTAAACTCGGGGTACTTAACATGTTTACTCTAGTTAATCTCTAAAATGCATGCGGCCCAGAAGTGCTCCCGTATGTACGTGTAGTGTGGTCCTAAAAATTAGAGCATCTTGTACATGATATTCATTCTTTCTAGGCGGACTCTTCGGCTTCTCCATAGCTGCGACAGCCAACGTTATTCTTTTAGTTGGAATTCATTACAAAAGGTGTGTTGTTATGGATCAATGGTATAACCATAAATGGCTGACCGCTACAACACGATGTACTGTCTATCTGTTACAGATACACTCTCACCATACCATATTTCTTTATCTATGTATTGTTGGCTTTCTCGATGGTACTGCTATTGTTCGTTAAATTCTTGGACACTGCGAACTCGAAGGACACGCTGACTGCCAAGTCGTTATTGCATAACTTTTCATTGGTAAGCACAAAAACCCTAACATGGCATTCCAGCAACCTGGTATTTGCGCTCCGGCTGTGTGAAACCAGTCATAATAATTGGGGGTGAAAGTGTTTTGTATTTCAGCTTTTCTGACAATGATTCATCCCTTCTCATAGATTGTATGCAATTAACGGAAGTGGAACAATATATTGTATAGTTCCATCTTAACGCAAATTTGCTAAAAGGGAAAAACTTGTCTTGATTACCCATTGCAGAGAATTGTCCAAGAGGAAGCTACAACACATTGCACATTAGTTCTGTTGTGGGGTCACAACAATGTCCCATGCACATCCTTGTGAAGGAGGGCAAGCGATGGTACATAAATGAATGAAGTTTCAAAAATTTCACAAAGGAAGTATTAGGGTAGTAGGAAAGTCTTGATTTTTTTTTGAAAGTTCCAAAACTTTCGATTATTGATAGGTGTCCATGATATTACGTGGTATGTAGACCACTCCCGGAAGTTCTCTATAATAGGTATATATAGCCGGGTTGCGCTCCTTCACTTTAATCACGATGTGTATCACTTTAATTTATCACTATAATCATGTGTTGTAGGATCAGTAAGACGTTTTATGCAGATTTTTGTGATGGAAGAAAAATTGTGTGCTCAGTTGAAATTTCAAAAATATGTCAAAAAAAGCAAATTAGGACTCTAGTTATCCGTACACGCTTGATTTGCAGCTTTCTCGTAAAAACCTGCTCCGTTCAAAAAAATGGAAAAATTTCCCAAATAGTTGGGTCAAATTAGAGAAGTTTTGCGTGACTGAATCGAGAACCTGGATTTGGAGCCGTATTAATTATTGAGGCCACCCAGAGTAAATGTTTTCATACCACACAATTTTACATATCATTGTCAAGGGCGTCACCGCGCTCACCTTGAGTAATCTCAGCAATTCATTCTGGCCTTGAACTAGTAGAGGATATTTTCTCCACATGGCAGTCACAACAATGTCATGTTGGGTTCTTTTTGGGATAAATTTGTAATCAGCTTTCCATGATTAATCCATCTTATACCTAAAAATTTGAAACGGAGTCAACGTGAAATAACGTCGTTGACTCATTGTGTTCTGAGCACTTTTTTGCATGGGTGGCCAATTAATGTTTGAGCCCCGATCAGGCCCATCTGATTCGTTGTTTCCTATATTTAACAATGTAGCATGAAAAGAGCCGTTGGGAAGAGATGCAGTTTTCTACATAAATGAATAACGTGACTTTGCCGAATACTGTATATACGTAACATGGCCCATATACGGATGAGAGGTAGTGGTGCCCAATGTGCATCACGTTGTCCGCAATGGTTGTTATATCTTGGGAATGAAGATGCCATCGGCGGTGCAACTTGCGTAGAATTACTGGGACTATCGTCCAGAAGATTATCGTGGGTGCTTCCTTTAAGGTATCCCATTTCCACGATGCTATGGGAGACGAGATTGCAACAAACATGAAGGCCTGACCTGCATTCGTATTCGCCTGCCTCACTTTGTGTTTCCAGCTTATTATTCTGATCTTCGAAGTGTACACAATTCTGCTTGTATGGCGTGTATTTGTCTACATCTGTGACCTTAGCATGGACGAAGAACTGAAAGCCAAAGAGAGGTAGGTGAACACTGCATCCTTCTACTTCGTAGTTTTCACACGTATTAAAGTGTTTACAGATCAAGAAGAGTCGCACAACATCTTCGTCTTGTAGATCGACGAGATTGCGTTCCTGTGATAGTGCATGTTCCGGGTGATCCAGATGAGGGAGGATAAAAGAGCAGAAGCTGTTACTACTGATACATAAGTTACCGCGCAACGCGTGACGCTGCCGCAGCATCTGCCATGAGCACGTTCCTTGATGGCAGTATGTGCGAAAATGTCTAATGATTACGTGGTACATGGTACAATACCAATAATTAGGTTACATTAATTAGGTGCATGGGATCCTCTTAAACATTTCTCAATTCTTGTCTTGCTGTACTTTGTGTTATGAGCGTTCTGAATTCTATAAGAAAAATATGAAGATATATGAATATTATGTTGTGTTGACAAGGAGAATAAAATTCAAAGCGAGATTAAAATTGAGAATTAAACTGGTGAGGAGATTGTATTTTATCTTTCTACTGATCAGCCAAGGCAAGTGTTAAAGCCAACGCAACTAAACTTGTTGACGCAGCAGATGAGGCAACATCAAGAGTTTCTACCGTTACTGTGCTCAACCGGACTCTTTCACTCACAGAGGGGCCCTGACTCACATAACTCACAGAAATCACGTACTCCTCATTTAGCGGATGATGAATGAAGCTTACATGTTGCGAGCAGCTCTGAACATCATGTTTGCATTTCACTCCTTGCCTTTACTAACCAGCAGTGGCGGACGCAGGGGGAGGGGGGGGGGGAACAATACAAATAGAAATCTCGTATTAGTTCATTTTTAATTGTTCATTTTTATTATTATTTTCAATATAATTTTTATTTATTATTTATTGTTATAATTAATATTTTTCTTAATTTTATTTTCCACTGGGTCCTCAAAGCGGCTGAGACCCCACTTCTTTTCCACGCCCCCCCCTCCTGCCCACTTTCTGCCTCCGCTGCTGCTAACCAAGAAAGGATACTCGGGAGGGGGGGGGGGGGGTGATCCGGCAACTCGTAACGAAATGTATACTGTCAAATGCAGTTTTCGATGCAGATATCAGATTCGTTTTCCGGATCTGCTGCGGAGTTCTCTCTGAAGAGCTACGTGGCCTTATTCCAGCTTGTGCAAGGCAGCGCAAAATTTAGCTTCATGGATATATACTGCCAAAACATCGCGGAAACTTATCTGGATCTGTGAAAGCTTTATAAGTACTAATTAATTTTTATTAGCCAATATGTTTAAAATACTTTTCGCTCATATTTTCAGCAGAATATAACTCGAAAGTCAGATTTGGCCGGTTTACACAAGCCAAGTTGATGCCACTTAACTCTACACAGAGAACTCCGCAGCAGATAATGTAAACGAATTTGAGATCAGCATCGAAAACTGAATTCAACAGTGTACATTTCATGACGAGTTGTCGGACTCCCCTAGTATACTTCCTTGATAAGTCAGAGTAAAGCAAAGGCGATCATACCATTAACACGTCACAAATCAAGTACTCCTGCGGAAGTTCGGTGTTTCTACAAGGGATGTCAAGACGTCAAGATGTTTAACACCGAGAAGCAATAGTTAAGTCAGGGCTTTGTAAGCGTAACTGCCTACTGGTGAATTGAGGCTCACTAAATAACGTGTCACTCAGTTAACCAAAGGAAATAAGCACCTATCCTAGAAAATTCCTGCGTGTTCTTGCATTATCGGTACGCAGATACACAGATAACCTTCAATTAACTCATCATAAATAGTTATCGCCATTGTCATAATTAGCTGTTGTCGTTGTTATAATCAGTTATTGTTGTTGTCGTTTAAAATGAGGAGCAATTTTGTTAACCTTCTTCCAGGAATCTAGAAAAAAGCTTACCAAAACTACGTGTGCGGAGTACAGAATGGGATGGTCGTCTGTTAGGCTAATCACTGAAATTACACTTGTTGCTCACAGTAACGCCTATTTTGTAGGCCTATCAACGTTGCTAATTCATTTCAAAATTTGGTATTTCCCTCCAACTCTCCAAAACAGCAGTGACCCGATAATACAGTTACAGTGGGAAACCTGTACAACGTTAGTGATAATTATCAATTACCTGCTACACATATTTTGGCTTCATGTTTTTAGATCCCTGCGTGCAAATTCGAAAGGTCATCATCACCCTGATACCGCATAAGTGAAAGTCGACGAAAGCGAATACGATGCGGCGCTATGCGATAGCTTAGAAAATTCGCTTTTGTTTCTCAAGATCTGACAAGGTGAACTCTCAGCGAAAGTCGATAGCAGGTTCGTGATACCCGTTCGGAGCACAGATCTAGATGTTGTCTGAACAAACTGAGCCCCTTATCCTGGACGAAATCAGTGTCGTAATTTTCTGTTATACTTAAGGGGGCAAACGATACCGTTTTGAACCCTATGCTAAGCCGTTTCTATCTTACTGTTTTCTACAATTTTTATTTATTTCTGTTATTTTTTACTGTAATCACTGTCTTCTGACTGCAAGATGATGCAGTGTTACTTGTCGTTTGTCCTGAAGACAGCACCCAATCACAACTAGCGGAAGCACTTCGAAAAAAATATGAGCTCGAAATCCAAGAAATCTAGGAAAATGGTAAGGCACGTATGAGACTGCCCTTAGTGTAAACATTCGTTAAAAAAACATGAAGATATTACCGTTATCTACTACATGAATGAGGGAGGCAACATAAAATTGTGATTCAACTTGCTGCTTTTAAACATAGAGTCGGATGAAAATCGAACAATTCAATTAATCCAATGAACAGTTCAATGTTTGCTCCTGAAAATTCAATTATTTGAAAATAAGGAAGCTTGCATGTCTCCCTACGTTTACGAGCTGTACTGCTCTATTCAACCGGAGCTGTACTGCTCTATTCAATTCTCGACTCGAACGGATTCATATTTTTGAATCGGAATAAGCTAATGGTTCCTAAATATACCTAAGTATATCGTTTTTCAAATAACGAGACTCAGACCTACCCAGACCCATCTGTTTTCGCCTTCCGAACATGTTTTTTTTGTTTTTAGTTTTTTTTGGCGCACCCTTTTCGGAGTATGACATAAATAAATAAATAAATAAATAAATAAATAAATAAATAAATAAATAAATAAATAAATAAATAAATAAAAAGACAGAAAAAGCGAAGCGCAATTGTGATATAAACACCGCACACAACAATCACCTAAGATTTCTCGTGTTATGAAATGTCCCAAAGAAAACTCAAATTACGAGATCTTTGCTGCAAACCCTATTTGTTCCATAGTGAGCTTAATCACACAAGAACAAAACCACGCTAGGAAACCAACATCCACTTCCTGTGCTTTCAAGAATTACGTACTCTACAAGATACATATAGGCCCACAACGCTAGCTATCGTTACTTTACTTGGATAGCGTTTCGTGAATGCCAGTCTTGGTTGTGTCCGCTCAGATTCTGGAAGGAAATGTGAGAAGGACGGCACGAACGTAAAAGGAATCTGACCGGAATTCCAGAAGAAATTCTCCGGCACCTGAGGTTGAAAGATTTTTACGTGTTCAGAAGGGATTCGCCAGAAGGTTGGCTGGGTTATAATAAACACGTGGTTCATCCTAGTGAAGATCAAATAAAATTTTCTGCTTTAAGCCACAGCTTCTTGTTTTTAGAAATGATTAGAGATGTCTGTTTGATGTTATACGTAAATTTCGGGATTTAATTAAGAGGTGACCCCTCTAGACGATGTTTTTTCACATTCGTCTGCTAGAATATATAAGTGATTCAATGAAGCCACTAGAAAGAAGGTGAACGTTCGCAGTTCCCTTTTCTCCAAAACGGATTCTCATCTCATGAATTGTCTGTGGTCTGTCTCTAGGAATAAAGTTTGCTTGAGCTGCCAAGAACAATGGTTTGTGTGAAGTGTCTCAAAACCAGCGGTGACCCGTGTCTCGAGGTTTTTTACTCAGAATTTCGAATCTCCTGGCGACAATGGGAGATGACCGATGGCTCATCACCAGTGGGTTGCAGTTACGGCGTGATTTTCAACACTTGTGTTTTTTTTTCACGATACGCAAGGACTAACGGCACAAACCACATATCAAACCATATGGGCCACGGAAGAAGGGTTAATTGTCCATTTCTGAACGTTCCATATTGTTGAAGTCACCGTGTCGAGCTGATTCAGAATCTGTGATATCTCAGGATAGAAGTGAAAGTCTGCTCCTCAAGTCAAATTCGATAGGTATTTTTTCTCGGATAATTCTTGAACACTGACATGGAGCGGATGCTAGGGATGGACTTGCGCGCTGTCAAGCAAGCATATGTGACATGGATTGGAAACGGCCACGTTTAAGCAAATTCACTAATTGACCCTCTATTGGCTACGTTCATCCCGATGGTCCACACTCACACTGCCATGTTCCTGTGGTTTTTAGAAAAATCATAAAAAAAATCGTAGGTGATTCAATTGTATTTTCGTTTTTGTTGTCAAGGACCAACCAGTAATAGCCGCTCATCCATGACATCGACAAGCATCTCATCCCTATAAAAACTTTTCGCAAATGAGGTTGTCCTCTATCCCCCTGCAAGCGTGAAACGCGTGACCTTGCACGAACGTCGATGAAAAACTGAGCAAACATACATTTACATTTAAATGCTTTACCTACGCTGTTTTCCGGTCGTGGAACACCAATGAACAAAATTTGTTTGAAAATCTGTATGCCCTTCTCTTCTGGAAAATGGCCATACATCCAAGGCACCTCGGTTGAACCCCACGGCGGAACTCACAATTATCGTATCCACCCTGGACGGGAGCCAGTTGAGGTTGACCTTTGGAACTCTTGATCGACGAATCGTTCCACTACTTGAGACCGCATTGTGAGCAGAGTTGAACCAGTTTGTTGAACGTGCGTGACGTCACGCCTACAAAGTATCCAGTTGTTTCAAAAGTGATGCGTCACCTTGCTTACTAAGCAGAAGCACGTAACCGCACTATGCATGTTCTTTGCGGTTGTGTACATAGACGTGAAGGCCGTCGAAGAAAATTCGGAAACAAGCGATCAAAAAACGTGTGGGACATCCTAACGACTTGAAAAAAAATGTGGTTTGATGGTGTGAACACAGCAGCTGCCTTGCCTGCACCAGCTTACCCAGGCGTGGTAAATTGTACGAGCATGTATGATTTCCGCGTGGCGGGACTCAAATATGTTAGTGGGAGCGCGGTTAGACACTCTTAAAACAACACCTCGATCTAGAGGAGCTCTTTTGTGTTCTGCGTTATTTCACCAATGGGTAAGAGTTCTAATTCGCTGTCTAGTGCAGTCATACACAGCTTTTTTTTAATCAGTTCCCTATTCATTTCATAAACTCTATCAAAGAGTTGCGGTCGCGGGTTACAAATTGAGTCACCTCAAACAAAGCAATTTTTTGTAGACATGGAGCTGAAAGCTATGCAACCCATTCAGTGTGGTTTCTGTGCCCATGAAATACCGCACAAACGTATTCCCCAACCCAATAGGATGGGTGCGCTGTGGCGAGGCTTGGAATTTGGCAGATTCTCAAGCACGAGGATTTGAGCAGGTACTAGCTTTATTTCACCGTTCAGGATCGAACAAATGACCAAAGTCTACGACTAACTACATGAGTCGTGATGTTGGTCAACATAAGAGGACGATCCTGAAGCTGTTGGAAATCTACTATTAGAAATTGGATAGCCTAAGAATAAGCTGTCGAAATAGCTACGCTAACGCGCAGTTCAAACCGTAGCCTATATACATATTTGAGTGTAAAAGTTCAAAAATGAACCATTTAATGAAAAGCTACTATGAAATTGAAAAATTAAGTACTGTATTCAACTAATATATTCCTAGATTTATACGCAAAGCATCAAACCACTGTTTTGAGTGGAACTCAGTTAAAATATCTTAGAAACAAGTGAATTCTACTAAAATCAGACGATTTGGCTTTAATCTTCTGCTCATGACCAAATTTTCCAGTGTTTTCTCTTTCTCGGCCCTTTTGATTATTTGTTTTTGTTAACCTCTGGACTTCAAGTTTCCCGCTCTCTATGTTGACAACTCGGCGACAAAATTCAATTTGAGAGCATTTTAATAGCATGGAGAGAAGAAGGCAATCTTTCCCAGGATGCTCTTCTCATACGAAAAAGTAGTCATTTCTGTTGTTGTTTCTTTTCTGCTTGCCAATTTGACAATTTGAAATTCAACTATTCTTAGAGTCTGCACTGGATTAATTGCATTTCCTTGGAAGACAACAATTACGTAAAGTTTCGTAATGTTCAAAAATACAGTCATTCTGCTCGGCCGAAATCTTCCCGAAGCCAAGGTTTGTCAAGTGAAGTATTCCCCACGTAGGTTGAGCTTTTCCTGGTTTGGGATAGGAATCATGAACTCATACCCATGCAAAGCCAGGTTAGCAAACCAACTTTCAGGTCCTGCGTCTCTTAGCGCTATGTAGTCTATAAGATAATCAATCATACTAGCCACTGTTACCCTGCATGGTTAACATCATAGTTGAGGTTACCCAGCGTGAACGTGCTAAAGCCCATTAGGTCAACTTTGGAAATTTTATCATGTTTATCCTGGATAGTGGGTGATAGAGCCTCAGTGAAGCCCTGCTAATGCACTGTCCACGACATCATAATGCTGAAGCACTCGTCGCACATTCCCCATGTTGTCCAAAAAATGATCACCAATGATAGTAAAGTTCTTTTGATGTTTCCTCTTGTTAATGTGCGCACTCTTTCGAGTAACGGTGAATGCAGAAAAAGCGAGTTGTGCTGGCATTGAGAAGAAATAGATAGAACTGGTTGCCAAGCAGTACCACTGTACGAAGCAAAAACGTTTGCACCGCATGATCAGAGTGTTACTGGACATAATCCAAATGATCAGAACCCACTGGTTTTTGCCACGTTTTCGTCAAATAGATAGCGCGATCTGCGATACGACGTGATTTTTTAGTCGTCATTATAAGGCGAATATGTAGTTGCCGATTTAGTTCAGCGCAGAAGAATTTCTTCTACTCGACGCTGTAAATAGATGGAATGATCAAGGCTTTGAGAAGAAATACTTTCAACAAATTATGTCCTAAGCTGGTCCTAGGCAAACGTTTGATTGAATTTAACATACACCGAATTCAGAATTTTGATGTATGATTCATTAAATAAAGACCAGTGTTAATCTATCTAGTCGTGCTGTCAATTTCAAATATGCATAAATTATGTCCGCTTCACTCATTTGTAGAAAAGCTTGAGATCTTTTTTTGCTGTTGTAGTTCTTGTACTTCCAAGACAACATTTCATTAATGGCAAATCGTAAAAAAAAACAAAAATGCCCATGATTCACAGCAAGCAAACCTTAACTGGTAGTTGGGTCCAAGACAAAACTGTGGCATCGTGCTTATATCTAACCAAGAATACAGTAGTGAACTTAATAAACCAGCTAATTCTGTCTGGATTTATGGTGGTTTTCACTCTGCCTACCCTGAGAGCACAGAGAACTTTTTCCAATTCTTGTCTGCTCTAGAAGTACATCATCATATAAACATCTATTCAATAATTGAAAATGGATGCCTTTTTCTTGACAATACCTTTCGCACTAAGATTGTAGACTTGCGTCCTGTAGCAGAAAGAGATTTCTATCATGTGGTCAAAAAAAAACAAGAGCCGCAGGAATAATAAGACAGAGAAGAACCTCAGAGGAATAGTTTTGTATAGAGAGTGGTGCAGGAGGATCGCAACAGAAATCCAGAAGGACCGTAGTATTTGTGCAAGAGGACTGCAGCAGCCACGCAGAAAGATCGGAGGTCACCTGTCAGTCCTCTTGACTTTATGCTGCTGCCATTCTGCGATCTTGTCTAGGTTTGCTGGCTCACAAACCGATGATAGCGCTTGAACGTAGCAAAAAAATGTATCGCTACACTATGACAACAAACGTCTCACGAAGTTATTGCTGTGACCTATACCTGCTGGATTATACTTTTCGAAATTGCGAGCATGGACTATACTCCAGCAAAGTTTGGACTCGTCGAAGGGAGAAACATTGCTTAAATATGTCGACTATCCCTGTATCCAGCGGGTTCATTCGAAGCTTTCTTGCATTCCTAAGAATAGAGATAAAATTGAACGGATGCAGTCAAATATGGTTGGGTTGTAGTACTGTTTTCAGCATTTCATGGAAAAATACTTATGACCCAGCCAAATGTTAAGATTCCCAAGCAGTAACAATTCTGAGCATGTATTTGTATTGTATTCACCTTTTCACACCTTGTATTTTCTAAAACTTCTCTTTACTTACTCCATGAGGATGGCATATTGTGGTCGACCAGCTAGTGACGCAGCATGAGTGCTACCCATAGTGCTATCCTTTTTTCAGAATAACGACGGCCGCTATTCGCACTATAATTCGCCGTAACCCCGTATATTGGCACTCCTGTCGAACCGGTGTTATGTAAACGTTTCATCGCTCCACTTATAGCGTTTCTGGTTTTCTCGCAACTTCGTCGTCGAATTGCAGCGCGGATAGCGGATTTTCCTATTATTTCTGACCTAGATTCGCGAATTACTAGTTCTCTTCTTGCTTTAGTTTTCTTGCGTGCTAGTGCTAGCGATGGATTTCAAAAAGGCTACATCACGAAAATCCCTTCATTGTTCCAATTTCCGGCTCGGAAATTATAAACAAAATCAAGGAAATTCTAAAGATTACGAAAGTGCTTAGAATGAGTTTTATGTCAAGGCATGAAAGCTCTCCACTGCCCTGACAAGAATCTCAAGGGAACTCTACATTTGCTTCTCATTAGCCGTCTTAATTGCATTCTATCGTTGGCTCGTTTTTGCTCATAGCATCTTTTTATTTCATTCGAATACTTGGGTGGTTACTAGTAAAGAATCAAATAAATATTGCTACAGAACCAAAACTTATGCAGAAAATACTATGTGACGATGGATATCCTCACGCAAAAACAAAGTTGAAAGGGATCGGAAAAGAGGCGTTTCTCTGAACCTACTTTCTAGAATGTTTTAGGACCACATATATAACTTCTTCGTTTCCCTAATGATTGAAAAATCTTTGAAAAAAAAACTTCTCTCCATTTTCCAAGTCCCCTACGCTTTAAAAAATTAGGAGCCTCGTATTTTTCCGATACGGAAATAGCGGTGAAGGGGTGCATATTTGTTTTTGCTAAAAAAAAACGATCCACTCAAAAACGCTCAAGTGTAGCAGCGACAGTGGCGAATGCCACACTTGACACCCATGGTTTTTTTTGCACCTCAGCAGTGGCGAAAATTAAACCTTGGATGTTTGTTTGGCCATGGACACTGTCTATTTTTTTCTCTCGGGTCAGGAAAATCTCGTAGATATAGACGCAGCGGTCGCAGCTGCAGAAGAGAGGTCACACCATTTTTTCTGCCCATTAGTTCAGTTCCTGACATCACCAAAATGAACAGAATGCACCTTTGACCAAGTTTTGACTCACACCAGTTAAAAACAGCATCTTCCTTGTTGTTAGAATGGGACTGCCTTGTTCTCGACGGCAACTGCCACAGGTCAATATCGGCGAGAACCAGAACCACATGATTGGCTCGATAATATTGTTTCTGGACTAATGCCACTGTGATAGTCACCGAATTTCTCATAGGAAACGATGTGTTGATGGTTTTGGTCTCGAATAACTGGTTTGGATTACAATGCTGCAGTCTAACATACTAGATTTTGTCGTGCACTGGCACTTTTTTCACTGGTTTAGCGAACACTTGACAAAGGAGAGGAAGAACCACTGTCTAGTACAACAAAAAAATTTTGCAAGTTTCTTTTTCTACTTAAGAAAAATCCTTGCAATGGATCCGTAACTCATCATCACATTTGAGATTGATAATATGGAGCTATTGTATTCCGGAGCCTCATGTAGTAGTAGTATAGTTGTTTCTGGAGCAATCATGAACAGCAGGAAAAGTTTTCCTTTTTCTAGTGCCCTTTCCTGTATGCATTTTCCTCTATTTAGGTCTGAGAACGACGAAGTTTTGTTTAGGATTTTCGACTGGTACCATAAACAAATCGTGGACATCTCTAATGATAGTTCTATAGAAGCGGAAGTAGTTCCCATGTGTATGTATTGTAGCGGTGACTACTAAGCTTTTTCTCATATTTCACTCCTTTGAACCAATGGTGTGCTTGAATGGGCTCATGTACGTACGTAATATAAAGCAACAGTGGAACGGCGAATGAAACGGCGTTCGTCTTGACCGCCTCCTAAAGACATATAGAAACAATTTAGAATAAGATGCGAGCAATCTGTAGATGTTTTTAAATATGCCAACTCAAAAACAGCATATCTAATCTCTTTTGGATTTACTTCTGACACACTCAGACTTCAAGCACGCAATGACTGTGTATGTCATGCGACACCTCAGAGAAAATTAGAACTATGTTAAACCACCCAATATTGAAAGCATCCCACCAAAGGCATCCTAGAATGAGAAAAAGAGAACGGAGTTGCAGGTGGAACACTCATCAATACACCTGAACTTCAAGGAAAAGATCCGCATCACATTTCAGCACTCCCCAACAATTGTTTAGCGAATTTGCGTCAGAATGCCTCTGTCCTCATCTTGAAAATCAATTTCGATAGCTAGGTAGTATAAACAGATTGATCACAGCAATTCCCACGTAAGTCGCACTGCTCTTAACCCATCACTAGAAGGAGTTCTTAGCAAGGATTCATTGGAATGATGCGTATTCTTACACTCATGATAAGCTATGCCTCAAGACCGCCAAAGCGAAAGACGCGATGTAGTCCCCAATCGATAATCGATTGATGCCACGGCGATGATTACTGGGCTCATACATCGTTGAAGAACAACTACCTAATGCTAGCAGCTGGATCTGTACAACCTCATGAGTTGGTAAGAATCTTGTTGGGTTTTAGAGACCGCACCCATCATTGTGATTACCTAGGGCAAGCGCATTAACACCCCACAAATCTACCCGTCGCCACCACGGTCATTAACGCGTTTACCCTAGGTAATGTCAATGATGCATCCAGACACAGGTAAGGGACAAAATTGGCTTATGCTAGCACTTTTACTATGGTTAATCAAATTCACGCATCCGACTCTCTCCCCCCCCCCCCCCGAATTGGTGTTCGACCTCATTCCGGTCTCAAAAACGAAAAAAAAAACTTCTTACATCTATGCGATTTATGGTTTGTTTCGCTTCGCAAACCAGTCTCTACTTCAGCATAGTACTATATTACGAATAAACACTAGACATTTCCATAGTTATAAATTCATTTTCAAACATTTTATGTGCGAGTTGACTTCATTGCTGTAGACCTAGTTTCGTTTAGAAATAGAATCTCTTAGAATTGGGCCATTTTGTGATGAAAATCGAGGAAGCTCTCAAGTCACAAAAAGTACATGCCACAGCAACAATAAACTTGTCATTGTTCTTGCCTATTTATTAAATTTTTGTGACCGCGTGATTCTAGCCTTGAGATAAAATTCATGACACGAGTAAAAACACTGTTGAGAGCTCTGCATCGTGGTCTTAGTATTTGGAGAATTACCTGTTTAAAGTCATTTTTTGTCCGAATGCCCTTCACGCGCTGTTTTGACGACTTGATGAATTCGCAGTTTAACAGTGCAGCGTTCTTGTGGACTTCAAGTCATAAACTAATCGCAAACAACGTGAAAGTTGACTCATCCATAACGCACATAAGCACACTAAACTTGAACTCGACATGGCACACTCACTATTCGACGTTTTCGGCCCCAAAAAAAGTGTTGAAAAAAAACCGCAAATCTTGGGAACGCTGATGAGGTAGGTGGTCGCAAAAATCATACGAAAATTTTAATTTATCCTTTCTTTTAAATACGCAGTGCGACCTAATGCATTCATAAAAAGGCAAACAAAATAAAGGCATTTGGAATGGAAAGAACAACATGTGAAAGGTTTCTTTGATTTTTAACGCAAAATTTTCATTTTATTAACATTTTATTTCAAGACAGCGTCCCAGTGGGTTCCAGTAGCGGCGAACAAGGGAGTACGTTGGGCGGGAACCCTGCAATCCCGCATTGGCTCCGGAGCCGAGGCGGAATTGCAGGGTTTCCGGACCGTGAACTCCTTTGCTAGTCATACATGGAAGACAGTTTCTATTCTGTTAGGGAGTTGATGACGAACTCTCACGACGAATACAAATTTCTTCAAGAGGTGCGCTTCCTGGAGTGAATTATTCGGAAAGTTACTTACCTCCACTCCCGGCTCCACCCGAAGGCTCCTTAAAAATTGGGGTTCGGAAATGGGGTTTTTCAGCAGCCTTGCATGGAATCACGTATATCGTTGTGATCACCAGCTCCTGGAGATTCTTTTCACATTGAAATCTTAAAGACGATCTTGAGGTGGAACGCTGCCTTTAAGAAGTTCCACCATCTGGGCACTAGCCCACAGGGCAGAGAAAGCACTGGAATTGTGGGAGACCAACCTTTCGGGTTTCCGGACGAAAGAAAATGAAATGGAAGGAAGTTTCGTCGCCGAACACCCCCAATATGAATCCTTTGAGCTTACTACATACCTACCTAGTCAGTCTTGGAGCCAAGGGCCTCCTCTTTTAAAAAAGAGTTCCGTTTAAGGCGTAGGACGAAAGAAATGACCACGCGCATTCGCAAGGATTCCAGGAAGAGATTAAGCGTGCTGAAGCTAAAGGCCATCATCTCGAATGTATATGTATAGTAAAATGTGTATGTATGTGAAATATTAAGTATAATTTCTGTGTCCAATGAATAAAACTAAAAATTCCTCATTTGATTAAATCAGTGCAAAGATGTGGCTAGTTTTCTGCGTCGCATTTGATGTGGACCTACCTATATTTTTGGCTTTGTATTATACCACAACATTACAGTACACGTTAAGTAAGAAGACATTTGCACAGAACAAGCGAGCGTAGGTTTGCATGAGAAACGACCTCTCACGGTTCACCGAAATTCCATCATCATTTATTGAAACTCTCCTATTCTCATGAACTAGAACAAAACAAAAAAAAAAGAATGAAAAAGAGAATTGATGATAAGATGTTGCAGTGGATTCTTTTCTGAGTCATGTTGAAAAAAAAAAGAATGAAAAAGAGAATTGATGATGAGAAATTGCAGTGGATTCTTTTCTGAGTATGTTGAGAAATCTTATAACCTTTGATTCTGCCGAATTGGCACTCTATTTGACGAAGTCAGAGGGTTTTTCTAATTTTCCTTAGCTCTCCATCTGGCTCTACTGATTGGATGCACGACTTCGCTCTGAAGAAACCGTTGAAAGTCTGAATTCATTCATGAATTCACATGAATTCTCAAACTATCTGTCTAACATCAGAGGTAAATGCAGTAGAAGCTTCAACTTTGCTTTACTTGTTACCAAAATGATCATCATCTGACGATCTCTGGAAGGAACTCTTTAGTCATGGCTTAGGAACTAGTCCTTCATCAAGACTAAATCGTTTTTGTTGGGCCATTAAGAGTCTAATAGCTCATTCAGATGACAGATTAAACTATCGCCACTATAATCGGAAGAGTCCTGCAGATGATTCAGCAATCTAAGGATTATTTTTGGTTTTCTTTTAAACACTTAGTGATGAGGCATGCATGGGTGAGCGGTTGCCAAATATGGTGTTGGGGTTTTTCTCAAAAAGCCATAGTGTCGATACAGACAGAGAATGAATGAGTGAATGAATGAACGGAACGAACGAACGAATGAATGAATGAATGAATGAATGAATGAATGAATGAATGAATGAATGAATGAATGAATGAATGAATGAATGAATGAATGAACGAACGGTATGAACTTTTTCAAAATCTAGCCAAGTATTTCACTGACAAATGTGATGACCATTCCATTGCTTTTCCTCCAAGCATGCATCCATTCTTCGATTAACTGCATTCATTCATACTTTCTCCTTCAATGTAGTCTGAGGAATGTGGAGCTCTTCCTATCCTTTGTCCTCTCAGCTAACAAACACCTCAATTAAGCAAATACCACACCCTATTTTCAGTACTTCAGTAGTGTACTTATTATACAAATAACCTCTGACGACCTTACACTAAGGAAAGATGAGCCGACCTGTTATCACTCAAGTGTTTCTGCAGTTGGGCATCTTGAAGGAAAGAAGGGTGCAAGGGCATGTTGTGCTACAACTCAGCCTCACGAATCTAGGGCACATTACCCTGTCTTTGTTTGATGTTTTCTTTGATGTTCTCCGTGGTGTTCCTCAGTGTTTTCACAAATTTCTTCACCCAAATTCCACAAAATCCAGAGCTCCATTGTTATCAATGAACAGTACCGAGTTGTTCGCATGTTTTTCCAACCTCCCAACACCAATGATCCGGTTCGCCCTGTCACCTTACATCGTTTTTTTCGCTCTTTCGGAAGGAGGTGGCTCGCCCTTGCACCACGTTCGTCAGCGGCGTCGGCAAGTGGGCGGACCTTCGTGGACCGTCTGGACCAGGTTCGGCGACGACGACGATTCTCCTATAAATCGGCCACATCGCCGGGGTGATCCTCAGAAGAACAAGTGCCCGTGGTTCAAGGATGTTCTGGTTGCTAGCAGCTCTCCTTCCTGCCTCAACGTTAGCTTTCGGTAAGCTTTTACCATCTGAGGGGGTTAATCTTCCTTTGCTCAGTATTTCCAAAGATTTCTGCCTTCCTTCCTTAAAACGCTGAAAAATGGTTCAGGATTTGGTGGATGTGGATGTGCATTGCCCCCACCACCCCCGCTTTGCCTACCGCCTATACAATTGCCACCCATATGTCCTCCTATCCCTCCTCCTTGCATCTGCCCTCCTCCAGTGGTAGGTTTTATCATTATTTATTATATTCATAAGTAAGCTCTCACCAAAGTCAAACACTCATTTTTCATTTAGAAATTTTGTCAATATTTTCTCGAGTTCAATGGTCCATGGTTCATAACTGCGATTATAGTTGCATCATTCACAGAATATGATCAAGGGCTGCAGTTTCAGGAATTCTATCTAACTCTGAAAGAAAATTTCTTAAAGGAAATTGAACCTTTGGCGGAAGAAATACCTCACTGTAGCTAGGCAATTACCTTGAAAACTGGTTACCTTGAAGCACCCTATTTTCGATCAGCTATGGGAATTTCGCTCTAATTGCTAAGTTCACGCAAGCCCATTGTACTCTTTTTATATCTTGCACGTTCCCCCAATGTAAAATTACATATGTAACTGAATGTTCAACCTAGTGCTAGCATTCAACACAAGTTTCTGGATAAAGAAATGGCTCTAATCCTGGGTTTGACGTGTCATTCTTTGATTCACTAGGAAAACGGCTTTTTGTGATTTTTGGAAGAGGGCAGAGAATACGTGAACATTTTTGGTGAATTCCACCAAACCAGTCACGAGAATACGAACATTGTTCACTGGATGATGCATTTTCAACAATGACTCCAATCCCAAAGAAAAACATTCATCCTCAATGGATAAGTGTTTCACGTTTTCAAATTTTCAGTGGTTCTATTTAAATCGTGTGAGCAAATTTCATAACTTTTATGTAGCATTTATTATTTTTGGTATTTCACATTCTCACTCCCTCTATAATTCCTTTTCCACATACTTTTTTATCTATTATTTTTGCATACTAATTTGCCCCTAGAAACTTGTTCTATAAAGCCCTAAATTAAAAAAAAAACTTTCTATTACCGTCTTCACTTCTACAGCAAGCTCTCATACAGTGAATCAACAAATCATGTGGCATGAGCGATCAGTGTTCAATTTGCCACCTGTTCAAAGACCATTGTTCGGCAAGACTTCAAACTTATCTGGTCCCGGGATTCTCCACAGTTCCATACAGCTGAGAAGAGACAAAAATCGATCTATCACTTTCCCAATGATGAAGAAAACGGAGGACAATTTGTAAAAAAAGGAGTGGGAAAAGAACATGCAAGGAAACTGCAGGAGGCTAACCCAGATGGTCGAATTGTAACAAATCTGGTTTCACTCTCTGCCTGTCATGGTACTACAGTGCGAGAACGGCTGGTACCACTCCGCAATATGCGCTCATGGATAAGAATGCAGAGTGGCAAATTGGGTAAAATACTGAAAAGTAGAACAGGGATTCATGTATTATTCTTATTACCAAGGAGCTAACAAGCTTTTCCATACTGTAACACTCCGTTAGCGATAGCTCCAATCCAGGTAGTTTTCGTTTCAAAGTGTGCTAGACTCTTGTGGGCAATCATATCAGTAAAAATTCTAATCCATCATTAGGTTTTATTGTGTGGGAAAATATATCCTGAAAGCAGCAGCACTTGCTCTGGAGCATACTTTTGTGGTTCAAGTAAGAGTGCCTAGAATAAATGATCCTAGAATAATGCTCAATTAGCAGTAACTTCTTCCAAAAAAATTCACCCTTCAAGAGGCTCTTTCTTTAAATTATGTATGCGTCATTTTAAGATCTGCAATCCATGCGCATGTGGTCGCAAGAAGAGAGAAGCGCTTCCACCTGTTGCTGAGATAGTCGGCAGTGATGATCGCAAGTGCAACAACGAACAACTGAGAGAAATTATTGTGAACGTGAGTCCTTTTTTCTTTAAAACCTCTGCAAGGAAAATTCCTGAAAGTATGTCTTTCTCCGCGGTTTTACACTGTACTAATATAAAGCCATTTAGGGCATCAAGACAAACCAAAGAGAGGCGAAATCGCTCATCCACTCAGAGGTTGGTTATTGCACTGGTTTTTATTGCCACATGTCCTCCGAGGGTTTTTTTCTATTGTAAAAGAAAATTATCCCGTTAGCTAACGGTGTACTTTGAAGGTGAGGAAGAAGCTCGGCGGCAATTGGGTCGTCGTATGCGCTCCAGAACCAGTCTCATTCGTTACACAAAGTCAACAATACTGCTTGGATGGACAAGACGGAACGTGGTGTTACGCGTTCAAAATCAACTAATATTACAAATACTAATAAGTTTACTTGTATATACTGGTGAAATAAATTTTATTAAAACTGTAAATTGTATTCTTGTTGTATCACTGCACTGTACAACATACAAGAAGTGGAGTATGGCTGCGGATATATGCAGCTTGAACTGGTGTACACTGGAGATGACTTACCAGTACCGACGTGAACTCATTTAAAGGCAGAATGTCACCTCGTTTCGTGGGTTGTAGATAGACATCAACAAACTCTAGACTTCCTCGCCCGCTGATAACAATAATGTACGTCAACACGCATGAAAGTGACAAAGAAACCGTATTCCGAGGGTCCGAATGTGCAGTCCACGGACCACTTGGGCGGAGCGGTCCGTGACTGTGCTGGCTGCCTTAAAAACGGGTAGAAAGACCGTTTTGTGAGCATATCGCTGGACTAAGAGCGTGAGGGAGATTCAAAATCTGCTAAGACCTCAAACACCAAAACGAGGTGGTGCACTGCCTTTAACTTCACTGACTCTTGGGTCTCTATACAAGCACTGGCATATACAAGGATCGCACTTTTACGCGATTGTTTAGATCGGCTGCGAACATAGTAATTTCCACTATAATTATGTGCCAGTCAAGCTGTCAGCAATAACATTTTGTTCTTACTTTACTCATATTATGGTAGTCCAGAGTCCCTCTCACACCTTTGTACATAAAAAGGAATATCAAAAAGTTTCCGACCTCGACTTGCTCTATTTCCTCCTCTCAGGAATGTTGGTGCGTTCGTGCTACCCTTAAAGGCAGTGTCCAGGCAGAATCATCACTATTGGTACCCAAAGCCGATCCAGTGCCCGCTCCGCCCCTTCGAAGATTTCGTGAAAACATATTAAGTCATGTCTAAGATTGTAAAGACATGTTTTAGTGTCTAACAGTCTGTTCCCTCTCTATTCTCTTGTGTTGCGGATGGAACTCACACCAACATGTGCTATCTTGTTGAACAAGCATCGTTAAATTTGACAGGTTTTTAATCAGCATCAGTTCAGAATTTCGTTCCAAATTTCGGAAAAAAATGGTTACTAGTAGAAATGCTAGTGGAAAAAGCAGAAGCAATCAAAAAATGTTCCTTCTGTAGCAATAATTAGCTGGTTTGTCCAAGAGTTCGAGAGTTCGAGAGGCCTTCTTGCCTTCTTTTCATTTTGCACCGGACAACTCGTCCACATCGTAACTTTCAACCTTCTAAAAACCGCATATTTCAAGGTTTCTACGCTTAAAACCTATACAGCTGCAATCAGCTCGTCGAGTAGAGTAACAGGATGGAAGAATTGAAATATCGAAAATTTTGCCTGGACACTGCCTTTAAAGACAGCACCCACGGAAACTTTCGTTCCTCAGATTTCCACACTTCCTGGACTTTAAAGCAAGCCGGTTGGTTCCGTTACAATTACAACAACAGAAACCCACTGTGTTCAGCGGAGTAACTGGTACAACTTTGTGCTGGCGCCAAATTCGGACGAGTTTTCCGTCGATTGTTTGTTGCGTGAAACAGCTGTTTTGCTGCAATCTCGGAGAGATTCAGTCGTTTCTTCAATGTTTATGAGTTCTTTTGGTGATTTTTTGTGCTTTTTACTATTTTTATTAGCTGGAATGCATTCTCATTTGCACTTTGCAGAATTTGAAGTTCTTTGGCAACAGTTCGTACTCATTTTCGATGAAATTTCAATTTTCTCCCAATTGTCCTCCATTAGGAAAATTTATGACCTTTTGATTTCTTGGTGAAATATTTGCTAAATGCCACACAATTTCTAGTGTTTATTTATCTTGATGAGGTATTAGAAGGCTGGAGTTTAGAACAAAAAGCTGATCGCATGAATATCCAAGCGGTAAAAAAACACATTATTGATCTTCATTAAGCATGAAAAGTACATAATTGTTAGAGGGACCAATATTTGATCAGGTCAAAATTTCGTCGTTGTAGACCTTCTGGGAGTAGTCCAGGTCGGAAACTTTCTGGATTCCTCGTTTGTTACAATTCAAATTTCGTTTCTTTGTGGCTATGTCATCATATCATCAACTATTGCTAGCGCGAGGTGGAGCGCGAGAAGTTGGGTATCGCTGCAGGGCGACAAAGCTCCATTTTCCCCAGTGAATAAAGCCATTTTCGGCCCCAAAAACGGCTTCATTCACAAACGAATAAAACCATTCTTATCCTTAAGCGCTAAGCTACCGTTCTTGTATCTGCGCTTAGTTGTGATACGTACTGGCAAAGTGATATAAATGCAAAGCCAGATGTGAGTTGGAACGCCCACGATTTCGGGGCAGTGAATTGCATGCATTCACTGCCACAAACTCGTGGTGGTTCTACCCATTCATGTTCAATGTCTAAGCGATTTTCTGAGCCATCAGACGCACTTAACGTTATGTTAATATGGTCTCCTTATAGAGCAGCGATTTGATGGCGAAGTTGCCTAATGTGGACTAGCTGCCGACTTGAATGTCCCTGGAATTCGTGTGATAGGCAGATTTTTTATGTCGTAGGCAATAGCAGTTAAATTGGATCCACGCCAGCAAGTGGCATTTTAATATCGCATTGGCCATCTGGTTCTAAGTGAGAATGTACTTATCTGCAGATTCGCTCCGGAAACACTAAAACAGAAATTAGTGGAATGTGGAACGTTATTGTGATAATAGAGTAAACAGATGTGTAAATCTTTTTTGAAGCTCAACAGTCCAACCAATAGAACGTAAGTACCAGACTCGAGAGAAGGAATTGACTGTTAATGAAGATATTTTTACAGTACCCTAGTTCCTGTGATTCCAGGATAGCCGGTCCTTGGGATCTCCTTCTTAATGACAATTAGATGAGGTTGGAACGAATTGTTTATTCTTTCTTTAGTTGCTGACGTTTAGGCAGTGCACTCAGGCCATGAAAGACCTATTAAGTGGAGGTCACCTCCATTCCTACGTTGTCCTGTAGCCATGTACCGAATTTCACCTGGCCAGCTATGTATGGCCAAAAATGCTTTGATTTGGGTGAACCAATTACTATTTCACCGCTGTTGTCATTTGTACAGTGACAGTCCATGTTGGGCCTCTCAGAAATTGTTTCACAACTGAGCATGTAACACTCCCGCATCTAGAGAAACATGACGTCCACATAACAAGCCTGAAAAATAATTATTGTGTTAAACCAACCAAGAATCCTTAGTTGTGTAGTTATGCTGTTAAAATAGTGGTCAAGAATTTGTGCGAGGCAGAAGAGGGATTTGATCGGATGAATTCCTCGCCATTGCACCTTTCAGGCCGTGTAAAAGAACTTCGCCGAAACGGTAAGCCTGATAGAAAAAATTATAACAACTTCTAGGAAACTACAACAAATATTCCGAAGCATGCCAAGGTTTAGGAAAAGTCGGACGTGGTTTTCTGAGGACAGATCCTCAGCTTCCAAAACGCTCGAACATGGTATTCTCCCTTAATGCTGTTTTCGAATCAAAACTCAAAGGATTGAACTGCGAAATAATCCAAAAATTTCCTATAAACGAGAACACAAACGTAAAATGGATGCGACAGCTTCTACTATCCTCCTGCCCGGTACTCTATGTACTGGCGTTATGCTGCGGTCCTCACCATCATTATTTTATCATTTCTGCATTCTTCTCTTCTTACCCTCATGGTCAAAATTTCCGCTCGGTGCGATTCTTTTGCAATTTTGACTGTGCATGGTTCAGAAATAGGACTACATAGATTCACATCTTACCGACTTCTTCAAGTAACTCGAGTGTCCAAGCTCAGCTAGTGCTCCCTTCCTTGCAGGCCTAGATTTACTCAAATTGTTCCAATTTTCGATGTTTTTAGGACAAAACGAGTGGTAAGGTAGATACGTTGAAAGTTATTTTCCTTCCTTCTAGGCTATCTGTATATATAAAAGCGAAAGTTTGTGTGTGTGTGTGTGTGTGTGTGTGTGTGTGTGTGTGTGTGTGTGTGTGTGTGTGTGTGTGTGTATGTAGTATGTGTGTGTGTTCGTTTGTTTGTTTGTTTGTTTGTTTGTATGTTTGTTTGTTCGGAATAGAAATCGCGGAGGATGAACCGATCGGGACCAAATTTTGCATGTTGGTTCCACGGGGGCCGGCGGAGGTTATAGGCTACTTCGCACCTGGGATTATCGAGTGGCTTATCGATTATATCGATTTTATTAATTTTTCTCTCTTCTTGACCCGAGACTACCGAGAACATGCCTACTGGGGTATCTCAATGCGCTGAACACGAATACGACAACCATTTTGCGCCAAACTATCGATTTATTGAATTTATTGATTTTCCGCTGTCTTTACCCACAGGGTGGTAAAGACATGTCTACTGAGGTATCTCAATGCGCTGAACACGAACATGGCAACCATTTTGTATGGCACTATCGATTTATCGATTTTATTGATTTTCCGCCATTCTTGCCCAGGAAGCGATGAGGACATGTTTACTGGGGCACCTCAATACGCTGAACACAGATATGGCAACCATTTCGGGGAAATGCTGATTTATTGACTTTATTGATTTTTCGCTGTTTTTGCTCACTGAGCGGTAAAGACATGTCTACTGGGGTATCACAATGCGCTGAACACGGACATGATAAGCGTTTTGACCGAAGTATCGATTTATCTGTTATATTGATTTTTCGACATTCTTGCACACGGGTTGGTGGAAACGTGCCTTCTGGGATTTCCGAAAAGCTGAACGTGGATGAGGCAAGCACTTTATAAGAACTTGTTTACCAGTCAAGCAACTTCAACCCATTTTTTGAGGGAAGAGGGGCAGGGTGAAGGAGGGTCACTTGAGCTGATCACCAAATGATGAACATTTTGAAAGGATTTTTTGATTCAACAAATGTTGGCATCAGCTTTAAAACGTGCCTTCTGGGAGGAATTGAACACCCGAGCAAAGCCGGGTACACCGTCTAGTGTATTATATATACTTCCTTATAATCGCCATATTTCACACAACGGGACAGCTCAAATTTCATCAAGCCTTTACTGCCAAGATGCACGAAAAAAGATAAAGTGAATAATGATCCTTATAAAACAAAACACCAGCGTAAAGATAATAACAAGTATTGCATAGCTGCTAAAAGTAGAATCAGAGTCATGATATCACAAAAAATTATGCGAACAACCAATGAGAAGTGACTTAAGCATATGCAGCTAGAGGTATCACAACGAGTATTTTAGCTCGATCATTAGGTAGTCATTCAGAAAGGGATCCTTAAAACACCTAAGAACGGATTTGTTTTCTTAAATATTAAAATTTTTTGAATCTGGGAGGAGAATTCCAGCGGTCATTGTACGTGCTGCCAGATATGGGTATAAAGGATAAAATACGAGGAAATTCTAGAAAATCTCACGAAAAAGAGGTCAAACAAGATCAGGGCAGTGCAAAAGCAAATCTGGGCCAACTTATGACAATTCAAGCGAAGCAGAGGGGATGCTGACGACAATGGGGAGGGCTTCGAACATCCCGATGGAAAATACGTTTACAGCAGCAAGAAAATAGTGAAATATGAAATCTAGAAACTAGAAACTTCACAGTAGAAAAAACTCCAGAAAACGTGAGAATTTTCCAAAGGCCCGCACTTTGTCGAAGCATTCCAAGCTTTACCACATTCGTCGCATCCCGCTCAGTCTCTTCTGCAGTCGCAAAAGGATGCAATTTTCACGCAAATACAATGCAATGCAAAAACTTTACAACAACATATCTCAGCCATTAAAGCTCATATTATGGAGATTATGATTATAGTGCCAGCTGCTCAATTTCTGTACGTGTTCCAGACCGACAGTCCCACATATGCTATCCATAGTAGCACGAAAAATATCCCAGAGGCGAATTTTGGGCCGAAAGGACCACCCAACTCGGCGCGGCCGAACACTGCTGATGTACGGCGCAGCATCAGAACAACAAGGAAGACCACGGAACAGACCATGAACACGGTGACACTAAATATTTTGGTTAACCTGTTGGTTTAAGATAACCGGAAACCCAGAGTCTGGGTAAGTTCTGACCTGAAACCTAAATCCGCAGCTGGGACAGCAAAGCTTTCGCCCTTCGCAGCCCAGTAAATCGAAGCAATAAGCCATGGTAACCCGAGTCCGAGGAACACGTTCACTGAGTTTGATCCGGTAACGTTACCCACAGCGTTGTCTGCCGTATCATCCTGCAAAAGAAGACTACGCCATGTGAAACCAGCTCAAGACCGAGAAACTCACGTTCTGGGCAGCAATTTTCGACGCGAACGTGTCTGGAAGACTAGTGCCGAGAGCAACCAGAGTGATAGCAGTGACTGCGTCCTTTAATCCAACCATGCAGCCAAAGATGGAAGCAAGATCACCTAAAATTCACGTGAACGTTCACAAGATCCATAGTGTCCGTTTGCCAACGACGTACCGACAATCGCTGTAAGGAGGCCAATCATAGCCAATCCGACGAAGAAGCAAAGCCATCCACCAAAAATAGATGGAGGCGGCACGAAGCAAAATATGAACTGAAATTGCTTTTTTTGTTTGTCGGCAACACATAACCGGATGCACTGCATCGCTATTGGTTGGTTTTCGGATAAGCTCCGCCCCTCGCCACGTACCAACTGCTGCATCAGTGTGGGCGGCATAGTTTTCTGGATTCCTACGTTGGTTTCGGCGAAAAAAAATTTAGTTAACAATTTCTGATCCCTGGCTAAAGCATGTTATGGTGGTCATATGGGGGGAAAAACGAACTTTCCGGATTCTCTACATTTGCGAATGTCGCTAAAGGCTGACTTAAAAGCGCCGTGTGTGGCCAAGAACGTAAGATCGTTAATGAGGCACGGTTACAGCAGCTAGCCGTACTATGTCGGAAGCCACGAAGATTCAAGATAAGAATGAATTGCGGGGACATGGATTACTGGCTTGCTTCTCCCAGATACATGAGCGAATTCTTAAGACCAGTGTAAGCTAGAGCAAACGCGAGAACAATCGTAGATCAAATTTGTTTAGATGCGCAGGTGCGCGCGAAAGTCGCCGTCGCGCTCCGAACTTCGATTTCGAAATCGTCACTCTCGGACCCTCAGGCCGCGCGTGCGGCGGAATCAGGTTTTTTCTTCTGATCCTTTTTTCTGTTCCGTGTCCATTCCTGCCTTACCTCGCACACGTTGGTCTCATTCGCCTTCTGAGCTCTTCATTATTATCCCGACTTCCACCATCTACTTCAGAAGATTTTTTGGGTACATTTTGTGTATTTATTTTATCTACACCTAGCTCATATTCCTATTTAACGTTGTTCATTTGGTTTTGTTTTCTTTGAACCAATTAAAGAGGTTCTCGTTGAAGTTCTACCTTGTGCTGCTTTGGGTGAAAGATCCAGATGATCACTGTGACGCACTAGCCGTCGTGCAAAAGTCACGGTCGAGGAAAAAAAAGCCACTAAACAAAAGTCTCAATCTAGGGTCACTTGAACCTTATGCCAGCCCCACTTCTGAGCAGCACAGCAGGTGTGAGTCACAATGATGCGAATCCGGACGCGTTATGTTTCCGCACTTCAGGACCCCGGTGCAGCACTGGAAGCATGAGTAATCTTATATACCCATGAATGATCACAATCCAGGCTAGTAGTAGCCGAGTATGGACAATGTTATGTATAGGTAAACATGATGGGTGCTAGGCACGATGACCGCGACTATTCTCATTGGTGCCTCCGGGCACAGGGCAGTTGAAAGCGCTCTCGCAGGTCGCAGTTAACCCTAAATGTTCATAAAACTTCAAAAAGAGCGCATGAACATAATCTTTGTAGAGCAATTAGAATAAGAACGGGCCGTTCGAAAACATACAATTCTCCTCCTTTATTCTTGACCATTTCCATGCAGAAACCTATACTGAAGTGAAATGGGCGCTGCAATTATGATATCCGTGAAATATGACATTTCTAACTGCGGCGCTTGGGCTACATCGGTTCTGATGATAGGATGCTTCACATCAAATCAATAGCTATCAAAGTCAAAATTGATGTGCTTTAAGAAGTTTATAAGGACAGCTAGCTTTCAAATTCCCAGCAACCTAAATTTTGTGATGAACCACAAAAAAATCGGTTAAATTTTCCAAAAAAAGTCCAACTCACTTTCCATGGGAATGCTATTCCATGCAAAATGCAGTCAGTGAATGTCGCATTTGCCGTATCACCAGCGTTTACGGACATTGCCTCGCGAATCTGAAAAGCAACCGAAGCATTTTTCCACTCAGTTAAGGGGAAAATCACAATAACAACAAAATACAACGGGTGAAACTTGCGTCACGCTGAAATTGAGGAGAAGAGGTTACCAAACTATTTCAGTTCCTTCAATTTCATTATTTTTGCTTCAGTATTCAGTTATCTTCATTATCACATTCTCTGCTTCTTTAGTAAAAATAAAGCTCAGTCACCAGAAAATTTGGAAAATTTTAATTTTTTTTTTCAAAATTTAGTGACTGAATTGTCGGTGTTATTTATTTTAGTAGAACTGGAGAACAGATCCGAGTTGTGTACTTCACCAAGCATGTGTACTCCACCAAGCATAGCGCAAGGTTTCATCGCTGTATGAATCACAACGTGGACTCATGTTTCCTTCCCATTTCGACCAAATATTTTAAGGAAGGGCCCGTAGTGTTTGCGACCATTAAAAATCTCACCTGGTCCATCCATGACGTTCTGTAGGGGGACAGTTTCTGCATGTAGTGACCCATAAGCTTGTGCACATTCACGACATTCATCAGAGCATTGTCATCAGAGACGATAGTGATGATTGTGCGACGTTTACCCCCGAGGGTAACTTCTAGAAAACGTGAACATTGATCGATTTCCTAATAGTAAACATAGGAGAGTGTGCAGGGTTTTGCACCCAGAAAAGGGTTAGGGTTTTACTAAAAGGGATAAAAGTTGCAGGGTAACGCACAAGAGACTTGGTCAATGATCGAGGTCCACTCGTACGCGGCTCACCATCTGTTTGGACAGGTTAGAATAGGAAGTGAGGGATATCGAACAAGATGAGAAGAATGATGTCATTGAAATGAGGGGATCACAGACAGTCAAACGAAAACGTTCGTCATAGGGTATGCAAGTATACTGCGTGTTACACGAGCAAATGATAGTTATTGATTCATTTGCGAATACCAACTCACCGTCATCCACCACAGAGGTCAGCTCGACACCGAATGTCTCGTCCTTTTCATCATGTTTATCGTCAAGAATCTCAATGTCGATGTATTTTTCATACTCCTAAACAAGTATATTGATTGAAATATCTAAAAAATCAAGTGAATCGATTTATCGATCACCTGCCCCAGGAACACCAGGCGTCCATCCTTTACGGGCACGTAGTCGTGATTTGCTTGAGCAGTTATGTCTGAAGTCTCATAGTGTACGACGTGGTCGCCACGGTGCTTCTTTCCTCTTCTCGTGACAAATACGCGTGTCCAGCCACAATTCTCCTTCGCAACCTAAGGAAGGATGGGTGTGGTCGTAGGTCTCACGTGATTGGTTAGAATTCTTGCTAAGCCTGTTTCCGTACGTTCGCATTTCCGCCCATTTTTAACGACTCAAAAGTCAAAAAAGATAGAAAGAATGCAAGCGGTGGACTATGAAGGCAGTAGCTTGCTCTAAATAGGTACTACGTCACGAAAAGCATTCACATTCAGTAAGAATGGTACTAGTATATAGTATATAATAGTAGTAATACCTAGTAATAGAAATAATATTATGTTCCACTCTTTCTTCCTTTATGATTTACTATTATCTTAGTTTATCTAGAGAAATGTTACACAAGTTAATATCACTGAGTGAAATTACAAGTGGGCGGAGTCCATCTCCCCCAACCAATCCGAGGAATCGAAGTGGGCGTTACTTACATAATTCGCCTTCACGAATTCAATCGCCGGTTCGCCCATCAACGATGAAGTGTCGTCGGGGTAACGAACTCTTGCAACATCACATGTGCCCAGCATTGTTTTGTCATCTTCCGGTTGTTCCTATAAAGGCGCAAACTTGCACACATCCCCGTCGTTGAAATGTAAATTAAAGTGCAAACCTGTATTTTCAAATTCACATAGAAGACATGGTTTGGACGCCAATCGGCACCGTCCACAAGGTCGATGTGGATTTCTCGCTTTCTCTCGTTGGCTGCCATCTGGATCGTTGCTGACTTTGGTAGGAAGTGCAGATGTTTTTTAGCCACACCGCTTTGAGTACAGTAATTGAGCGTGATTTCATTCGGGCAGGGACCATGCCGTACAATCTGAATAAGGTAATTCGAAGTGAGAAATATGCAAACACAGGAAATACTGCTGCAAGGTCATAAAAAGCACTATTACACAAATATTTTCTTCGATATTCTTCTTGCCAAAAGAGAATTGACAAGTTTTATGTAAATAGTATGAATGTACGTAAGGAAAAAACCATAGCCCCGTAGAACCGTTGCAAACGGAAGTTGGGTCCGTACCAAAATCTCAAACAAATACTATGTTTCCGGAACTTGTTCGTTAAAAGTATTAGCTTAAACACAGCACCCCACTACTATTTTCGGCCAATTCTACTTTTAAGAACTATCCTAAAACGCCACTGGTTACAGTACAAAATGCTACTTCCGACTTTCCATCTCACGGTTAACCTACCCATGCTTAGCTTGGACAGCCCACGGCCCCACGACCCGCGTAAGGTACGGCTCGCCGCCTTGGCAGCTATTCGATCGATCAAAGGTCGAGGTATATCTGGCCCCACTGGATCTAATCGAGAACACCTTTCGCCTTCTACTAAAGATTTCCGTGCAAAGGTGCATTTTATGAGCATCAACTGATTTCTGAAATCCCCTCGAAAGAGCGGTACGCAAAAAATCAAAGAGTCGCACCAAGCTCCTGGTACAACCATGGATGGAAGGGATTTTTCCCTCCTTCAAATGGTCCCTCCGATTTAGTCTTTTACCTGTGGTGTTTCTCTTGCCTTATAGCCTGCAAGTGTTCGTAACGTTGCAAAAACGATTTTAGTAAGATCTCGGGACTAATTTGACTAAGGAAGCATTGAAAGCGCTGCTCCTTTCCTCCGAATACGTTTGATTGTCAGCCGTTTCACCTCTGCTTTATTTGAAAAACAGTTCTCGCCGAAGAGGAACTAACAGAATTGTGGGTTCGGCTCAGTAACTGCGGAAGCTATTTTCCTAACTATACAGCGACAGTAAAAACAGAGCTTGGGACATTATTTCTTACCAAAACGGAAAGAAACAGAAGTCGCTAAACAGTTTAATACAATATGTATATAGAATGTGCAGTTACTCCCATTTCCACATCAAATCTTCAGAACTTTTATCCCGCTCTTTCGAGGGGATTCCAAAAATTAGTTGATACCCATAAAATGCACCTTTGCACGGAAATCTTTAGTAAAAGGCGAAAGATTTTCTCGGTTAAATGCAAAGGAGACAGAGATACAGGGAACACTGTAGCCAGTGAGCGCCGGAATGGTGACCCGTACCTACCGTGGGTCTGCGCTTGGGGTATCTTAGTCATCGTAGAGTGTCAGAGACATGGGCAGGTTAGCCCGGAGGTCAATCGGCAATCAGCACTTTCTCCACTAAGATGAGCATCTCGTTTACGCTGTAGGAAAATAAAGCAAGCAGAATCAATATTACCATACAATTTACTGATTGCTGCATTATCACTGGAAAGGAGAACAACAAAGAAAAACAACGGAGTGATGGCCTTAATCACCGCTGTGATTTTAAATTTAATTCTTCTGCCACTTCGCTCGCCTTAATTCGAGCATTTGCCAAGGAAATATTAGCGTTTCATTTAATTTGAATAAAACAAAAATTTATTGGCTTCATTCGTCTTCTTTGAACCTGGGCTGGGATTCATGAAACGATAAGCCAGGCTAGCAAACCTACTTTTGTTGTCTGCGTCTCTTAGCACTATGTAGTCAATACGATAACCAATCACCCTAGCCATCGTTGGTTTGCTTGGTTATCGTTTCATGAATCCCAGCCCTGGCCACCAACAACCAACCAACCTGGAGTTTTAACAACCTGGAGTGACAAAAAGAATCTTGCAGAAATGTTTATATTTCCAGTAAAAATCCAAAGTGGAGGAATGATAAAGCGCCAGTTCATCCCTTCTTTAAAATAAGCCAAGTTTCTAATTCTCCTTGTTAGAATCGTAAAGACTTATATGTGACTCACCGATCTGGTAACAGTTTACCGACCGCAAAGGGATGCTGACCCAGGGTCGATCCCCCGACCAATGTGCAACTGTGGCGCTTCTTTTCCCCGCTCTACACAAGTCCAGAGATCGAGTAATTTGCAAAAATCGGGAGAATCAAGCATTATACGGTGGAAACAATGTTTTGTTGAATTTTTTTTCATATTAAATTAACAATAGCGTCCTGCACTTGCTATATGAAGTTTTATTTGTCATAAATTACTTCACAATCATCCCAGTCAGGCCTCCAACCCTAGCGGTGCCTTTGATTGTTGACCTCGCAGTTAACCTGCCCACGCATTTCTTCCCCTAGAGTCGAGACCAAGGCAGACACAAAACCCGCATAAGGTACGGCTTGCCGTTCGGACGCTAATCGACCTGAGTATCCATAGCATCTCTGGCTCCTTTGCATTTAACCGAGAAAATCTTTCGCCTTTTACTAAAGATTTCCGTGCAAAGGTGCATTTTATGAGTATCCAACAATTTTTGGAATCCCCTTGAAAGAGTGGGATACAGTTACGTTGTACCAGTACCACTTGTTGAGGTGGAAAATTAGGAAAATTATACTGTACGCTGTCAGTCAAAGTGAAGAGCCCGTCAAAAGCAAGACAGAATTTGAGGGGTTACGGACGTATGCACATGTTTTGACGTTGTGACAGTCTTTTTAGGAGTATCTGCATTGGTATTAAGTAGGCCAGCAACGCTGAAATGACGTGAAAATGATGCGGATCTACATGGAACGCGTGGCGGCATTAACAACATAACATATACCCAATATAAATTGATTTCCTACTCAGATTTATTTATAATTTCTGCAATTAGGCGATGTTTACTGAATATCGCTGCTATATTGCGTTTATGGTATTTTATTTATCGTTATTATTATTTACGCAAACAACTATTCTAAAGTATTGAAAACTTGACCATTCAGAAACAAAAACACATTCTTTTCTTGTAGAACAGCATAAAGTACTACTTACAGTGAGCGTCACTCTTTTGTCCGTTGGCTCAATAGCGTAAACTCTGGCAGAAAATTCAACTCGTGGTTTTCCTGAAACAAGGAAAGCTAAAATTCAGAGAAGAGTTTAAAAAATGGATGATTTTTCTGGAATGTTCCTGGCTTTATAACCTGTTTCGGTCAAGTACTGATTACTGTAGCGACAGTAACTGTACGATTAGCTGTACGAATAAACTTCTTAACTTACTTCTCCCATCTGTCGTAGTAGCACCACTGTATTTCATCAGCGTATCTTCCACTTCCCTTTCGATATTCTTCTTTCTGGAAGCTGAACTGAGTAGTCGAGCAGCTCGAATACGGTAGTATAGGCGATCGCGAGGCTGAAAAGGGTAAGGTGAACACACACAAATTTACCCCTACACGGTTAACTTCACTCACCGCGCACTTATCCAACCGATAGGCGAGGATTTTCGCCTGATCCTCAAGAGATAGCGATGGATATGTGCGACCAACGTCTCGAGAAAGGGATCGTACAAACTCGATGGACGGTTTTGGCAGCTCTCCAATAATTCTCTGGAAAAATCAATTTTTTCCAGTCCATGCCTTCCTCAGGATGTTTTTATCCATACTGTGCCATCCGGTTGTACACTCAGTTGACTGGCATAGCGCTTGAGGTTCACATCCAGATTCTCCGAAGGTTTACCCTTGTCTGCCATCTCTAGCTCATCTTCCAGATTTGCTTTGTTACCCTTCCAGATCTGGAAATGACCGTTATGGCAGGAGTTATATAATTGTGGGCGTGGCTATGCTGTAATATTCGCAAACCTGTACATCCACACAATAAGCGACCACCACGAGGATAATGAAGAACGCCAATGTGACCGCAGCTTCCCAGACTTCGACGACGTCAGGTGAAATGAACGCAAGGATCTGAGGACATTAATCTATTTATTTATTCATTTACTCATCTACTTATATATTTGTTCTCTGAAACCCACCACTAATAGCCAGATATATGCGAAAGTGCCGAAAAACGCGGTGACGATGAACACCTTGAACATTTGGATGCGTTTTCCATTTGGTGACGCGACGGCCAACACGCAAATGGCGGAAATGCAGAAGAGGTTGAATGCGGCCGAACCTGAGTGGAACATTCTAAGTTTTTGGTCTTTCCATTAGGACATATGTACATACATATGTACAAGGGGAAAAGTTTTGAACTGCCATACTGCTAGCGTTTCGCCTTGATTAGATGGATTGGTTGACATACTTGAGCCTAATTGCTAGCACTGAGGCAAAACAGTGAAATATGTACTTGGGATCACCATTACGGAACCCACTGAAAATGGAATACCTCTGCCTCCGTCAACCCGTAAATTGGTTAGCTGACGAATTTCGTCAGAAGAACGATTACAATAACATCACTTACTATGAGTGGTCCATAAATTTCTTTGTATTTAGTTCGTTTTCTTTCCATGGTATTTTTTTTTCTCTGTAAACTGGGATTGAAATTAGATAAGAAAAAATAATTTTCTCTGTCATTATTTTTTCTTATCTAATTTCAATCCCAGCTATTTCGAAAATCTATCCAAGCACCCACCACAATCACAGTCAAGCAATTTTGTTATTTATTTATTTATTTATTCATACACTCAGGGTGCACCAAAAAAAAACAGAACACTGAATCTTAGGTAAAATAACTTCATCCGCATCTGCTCTTGTAATACAGTGAAGATTTGTTCCAATCAGTGACGGGTCAACAGGCCGTTCTCTTTCTCCGGGAAGCGAAGAAGTCCACTCCGAGATCTTGTTCCCATATCCAGAACGCAGTTGACGGACTACTACTACCAGGACTTGGACTGCCAACTTAACCCGTGAAGAACGAATTCACCTCTATAAAATCAGTACACAACTACATATTTGAATGTTTCTACCTTTTACTTCCTGGAAGAAATAAATATTGTTTCACTTTGACAGTTTTGCGGTGAAAATATTCCTATGCAAGAGCAACATCGCCCAAGTACTGTTTATAGACAGACAAACTACTGGTGACTACATTTCTACACCTATACCTACTGTACGAACTACTAATTGCCGACCTCTAACCCTAACAGTTGACCTTTCAGCGCCTTCGTCCTTCTACTTCTATAGGACGACGTGGCCAACACAAACCAGCGTGAGGTACGATTCGCCATACGAGGGCACATCGGCTTCAGTACCATCGGTATCTCTGGCTCCTTTGCAATAGACCGAAAAAATCTTTCGCCTTTTACTAAAGATTTCCGTGCAAAGGTGCACTCTATGAGTGTATCACAATTCTTGGAATCCCCTCGAAAGAGCGGGATACAAGTAATAGGCTACTGCATAAGAAGAGTATATTATGCCCTATCCTTGGAAAATGTTTCCTGGACACTCGAAGATATGCTGGGATTTAATCTCATCAAAGTTTTGTCTCTAAGAATTTCTATCTCAAATTTTAATGGGCTAGAGCTCTAAGTGGCATCTAAGGGGAGGCTTTCTGTATTTGCATCCCGCTCTTTCGAGGGGATTCAAAAATTAGTTGATACTCATAAAATGCACCTTTGCACGGAAATCTTTAGTAAAAGGCGAAAGATTTTCTCGGTTAAATGCAAAGGAGCCAGAGATACAGGAACACTGCAGCAAATGAGCGCAGGAGTGGTGACTCGTACCTACCGCGGGTCTGCGGTTGGGGTATGTTAGTCAGCATAGAATGTCAAAGACATGGGCAGGTCGACCCAAACGTCAAAGGTCGTCAATTAACACTTCTTGCACAGGGGTGTGCAGCTTCGTCCAGGTTGTAGAAAAATAATGCAAGCAAAAATCAGTAGTGCTACATAATTTACTGTTTGTTCCACCACTGTAAAAAAAAACAGTGAAAATAAGCGACTTCCCTGCAGTTTTCATTTTAATTTTTTTGCCACGTTTTATACCCAGCATTTACTGGAGAAATATAAGCGTTTTTCTAATTTGACGTAAAAAGTTCGCATTCTCGGTAGGAATCCAAATAAGTGAATGGTGTAGGCCCAGGCATCAATCACTCGTTATTTTGGAATCCAGGTATTAATCCTGGCCTTGACTTTTTCCTGATTGTTTCTACATGAAATTAACAGACGTGGCCTGCACTCACTATATGGGGTAATATTTCCTGTAAATTACTTTATGGTTAGGTTCTCGACGCCTCTAACACTTCGACATGAAAACGATTAACAGTAGTGCCTTTGATCGTCGACCTCGCGACTAACCCATCCGTGCCTTTGTCACCCTACCTCGAGACCAATGCAAGCACAAAAACCGCGTAAGGTACGGCTCACCGCCCTGGCCGCTGACGGCAGCGAACGGTGTGGTATCTCTGGCTCCTTTGCATTTAACCGAGAAAATCTTTCGCCTTTTACTAAAGATTTCCGTGCAAAGGTGCATTTTATGAGTATTAACCAATTTCTGGAATCCCCTCGAAAGAGCGGGATAGAAAGAAATGACGGGGAACATTAAACAACCTTTTAATCTTTCTCATCAAATTTTCTCAACGCTGATGCACTTTTGGGACCATTAGTCGGATACTCATACATAGAATCAATCCGGAAAAGGAGACTTGATGAGAGGTAATGTTTGTTTGTGAATTCAGTTCACCACCCAACTAACTCGTGTTTTTCTAGATGTTCATGATTACATGCATTTTTTCACATTTTGTGCACATTTGTCACATTTCTCGATTTTATTTGAATAAATGGCCATCAAATAAATGATTTTCTCCGTATGAGATACATGCACTTTCTCCCTCACTGTCATACAATTTATTCTTTTAAATAGTGTTGGCCATTTTTTTTAGCATATTCTCTGCTTCAGGATCAAAACAAGAACTCCATCAAAAAAGGTGAATGAACCATGTTCGGAAGTTTTCTCCTTTTGGAAAAATATCGGCAATTTTTTTTTAAATATTCAAATACCTTCTCAATGCCTATACAACGTCACAATAGAAATTAACTAATACTTTTCCAAAAAAAAAGAATTCCAGCAGGAGACCTCCCCGCTATAAAGATGCTTAGTACTTGTATCCCGCTCTTTCGAGGGGATTCCAAAAATTAGTTGATACTCATAAAATGCACCTTTGCACGGAAATCTTTAGTAAAAGGCGAAAGATTTTCTCGGTTAAATGCAAAGGAGCCAGAGATACCAATGCTTTGCTGCCGGTGAGCGGCCAGAGCGGCGAGTCGTACATCTCGCGGGTCTGTGTTTACATAGGTCACGTCCGCGAAGAGAGTGAGAGGCATGGGCAGATGAACCGCGGCGTCGAAGACAGCAGCGAACAACTGCCGCAGCCGCTAGAGGTCATTGCTGTCTATTTTTCACAAAAAACGGCCGAAAATCGATTTTACTTACAATTAATGTCATTATTGCAGATGTAACTTGCCTGCCTCACAAAATGTATTGTATATATTGTATATTGTATAAAATGTATTGGAACTCTCTATTATTAAATGATGATGTTGCACAAAGTTACAAAGGAATCGTTACTACAATTTTTCGCAGTAACAATTCTTATACTATTAATCTTTATTACACGTTTTATTCCATTTTATACCAATAGATTTTGAGGGCAATAAAAGGTAGAAGTGTGCCTCAGTCTGCACTATAAACATGAGACCTTATTCATATGACTAAACGAGAACTTGACAAAAAAAAATGACCTTATTCTATGAAGATTTTCTTTCACAGCGATTTCTTTCACTTATTTTCGCATATTTCGACCGCTATTCAGAAATATGGCGGAATAAGTTGGAAGCAAAACAAAAAATTACTACGGAATCCTTACCAACTATGGTTCCGGGCCCAAGTTCACCGGATCGAAAACCATTTCCAACGATTTCAATTATGGAAAGTAAGATTTCCGGAGCACTGCTGCCGAGAGCCTAAAACAGCGAATCTGAGCTCACATACAAATTCACAAAAATCCTATGTAAATACTCATTTTTAACTGTACTTAGCAAGAAAAATTAGAAAATTCGCGCATTTCTCATATTTATAAATGGTGTTTTCTCCTTCCATTTACGTACAGTACATATGATCTAAAATTTAAAAAAAAAACTCCGAGGAGCTATCCGACGATCCTGAGCGTCATGGTCAGTCAGGTTCCAGAAATTATTTGAGTACAGGAACAACCGCTCTATCACTGGGAACAGCTGCGGTTCGATAAGAAATACAGGCTCGCTGTTTCGGCTGTTCAGATCTCAAGTCTCCTTGTTTCTGCGAAATCCTTGAAGTCTTTCTGTTTTCCTTTGCTCTCATTTTACATTGCGTATGAAGAGCTACTTGTGACTTACCACGTTGGATGGATGAATAAACAATCAAATAAACAAATAAGCAATGGGTAAGTTTTATGCCACCAAGATCACCTTTCTTGGATAAGAACATGCTCGAAAACAAGACAGTTCTTTTTGTGACAGCTCACTTTGTAGTTCAGATTCGAGTCAATAAATATTATATTTATAGAACCATTTTCAAATCAGCGCAACACCCACCATCAGCGTGAGGTTCGCAACTGTAGGGTTCCACACCTTCACCTCTTCGTATTCCTCTTCCTCTGGCATGTTGCCGGCCATGAGGACACCTTTGTCTTGCTTCTTGCGTACTCTCCTGGATAGAAAATCCTAGTAGTAAGATTATAAAAAAGTGCAGGAGGACAAAAGCATTGCTTTTACTGAGGGCGTTGCTAACCACCCCTCTTCTACATATAATGCCTCGAATTTGCATGGTGTGCCTCTCGTTCCCTCGACAGCATTCCAAAAATATCCTGTCTTCAAAAATAGCCTATTGCTCATAAGGAGCCTCTTCGCAAGAAGAGTTTTAGTGTACATCTCTTGCTTAAATATAGAGAAGCCAAGGATTCCATTGAAACCCGAGCTGTGCAACGCACAACAGGGAAAGTTTTCCGCTTTTATATGCTCGAGATCATTTGAATTCCAGTTAGCACTCAAAACGTTGTTGCCAACGCTCAGCTAATATCTTTTTGTCATCAGATTCGGATATGAACGCAAAAAAAGATGACAGAATCACTTTTTTTCGCCTAATATTAGTTACTATTCCCAAACATCAAATGAGAGCGGCTGTTTGTCTGTCCATTTTCGGAGATGTGCACAATAGAAGTTAAGCTGTAAGTGGAATCCTTGCTCACCTCGTTGTGCTGGTGATCCTTTCTATCGAACACATAAATACATCAGCAGCAATAGAGATTCCAAGAAAACTATAGAGCAGTCCTATGAGGTAGAGGACTGCATTTCGAGGTGAGACGGCCAGTGCCGGCAGGATTAGGCCGTCACGGCAGGTGTAGTTTGACATTACCTTCAAAATTGACTCAAGGATGCATGCATGATTGGCTGAATGAATGAACGAATGTGAATGAATGAATGAACGAACGAATGAATGAATGAATGAATGAATGAATGAATGAATGAATGAATGAATGAATGAACGAATGGATGAATGAATGAGCGAATGAGTGAGCGAGTGAGTGGGCGAGTGAGTGATAGAATGAATGAGCGAATGGATGAATGAATGAAATAAAAAATAAAACCACGAAATTTTAAGAAAAAATAGTGTTTATCCGGAAGAACAAACTGAAGAGCAGGAAAGGTTCATACCTATTCCTCTTATCTCAAACAGTCCGATATTGCGAGAAGGAACAACAAAGAACAACAATGTTTACCTCAGCTGGTGGTTTAGTCAGTCCTTTGTGATTGAAAAACCCGCATGCGGACGACTAGGGAGAAATGAATACGAAATGAGGAAAAAATACCTTGTTGGAAATAAAGATGAACGAATAAAAATTATTTAAACTGATTACATTGACAACATGAACGTTACAAGAGGAAAAATGACTACTGATGGCAAAAAATAGCATTTTGGGTGTTGGTCCAGAATGGCGAAAGTCTCTGACAAAAAATAGTGTTGTAATCTCGTGGAATGAAAGAATAATAAAGAAATAAGCAATTGAAAAACGAAAGTTTCCGTGGAATTGAAGGGTTCAAGAAATTATCATAAAACATATACTGGATGCAATCATAAACACCATAACACTAGAAAACTAAAAATATGTAAAGTGGTTTGGACGTTTTCATTCACGAAGACGGAAAGAAAGTAAGAAAGATACGTCTTTGCTCTTAGCAGTAACATTCCGGGTCTTAACATTTACTTATTTATCGTAATTCCAAGGAATGCAAGATTTCAAGCTAAATAAAGGCATAATGAACGAAACTATCTGTGAGTATAAAATGGTAAATAAAAAGAATGAGAAAGAAGAACAATAAAGAAGGAGATAACAAAAAAAATTCTTCAATAGCATGATAAAACTCATGAAGTATGCGACAGGTCTCTCTAGAGTAATTTCTGAGTAATTGTGAGAAATGTTTTTTACTCGCAAAAACGAAGCAAAAACTTCAGATAACCCTGATTTTTAAAGCATTCTGAGCTGATAGCTGAGGAAATGAAAGAGAGAATCTTGAATTCAGAAAAAAAAACTTGCGAAGAATTGCTTAGTATCAACAAGAACAGCGGGAAGTGCTAACGTAAACGATGGATTTTCCAGAATTCCTTGTCTTTTGCACCGTACAAACGACCGGTTAACATGCATTTAAAGACTTATGGTCAATTCCTGCACTAATCCAACGATAATACCCGAACTAAGCAGCTATTCCATGAATTTCAAAGGAAACTAGTCACGAAACATGCAAAAGGATGCAGAAAGGGCAACTGCGAAAGGATGGATTCTGATCAATAGCACAGCGCTATGCCATCGCCCGAATACGCAGTGGAAAATAGCTCATTTTCCGTGGTTTTTCACGCTAATTTAATCCACTGGGTGCTAGAAAGTCGTCTGGGGCCGATGTTCCAGGAAAATTCAGAAGAAACACTAAGCAGCAAAAAAGAACCAGTAATACGTACGAAAACCATTCGTTCATAGTGGAACGGGAGGAACGGAGTAACTTAGCAACGAGCGAGTATGAACGCACGTCTAGAATGACATTTACTGCGAACAACCACAAATATGTACAACGGCTTCAGTGCATTTAGACACATTTGGAGCGCCGCTGTCGTTTGAGGGCTCCATTGCATGACAGAGTCGTAGTAGAACTAGTTTTCGTCGAGTGCATGACGTTCGGACACTCACTATTCGCCGAAAATAGCCCACTCAACGTTTTTTTTTTCTCTCAGAGTTGTGGAAAAATCGGGAGCGTAGTGAATATTTAAAGACAGAGGAGGGGCAAATTTAGTATAGTTAGGGACCACATATTAATTGGGTAAGATAGGAGAAAAAACGGAGAAGTTTTTCTATTAGGAATTTATTCTACATACATTATGTATATTACTTATTTATTTATGGACATTTAGAACTGTTCATACTAAAAATTGAGAATGAACTTGGAAAGTCTTAGAACAGTGAGGGAGAAAAAGTGGAGAACGAGCTTGCCCCCTACGCTTAGATCCAAAAGATACTCGGAATCAACAGTGAAACAACCCGTCATATTGAATTTCCAAAAGAAATAAACCTACAATAGCTAAAGCGGGGAGAATCACGAGAAATAAGAAGCATTTTGAAAAATCCACTTGAACACGGTTTAGTGATTCATTGAATTTTTTTAATTATTTTTTGATGGAGAAATTTCGAGCTGATGCTTCGGTTTTTTCACACAATATTAAGCACATTTAATGGCCAGTGCTCACTGCAGCAAAATGTCGCTGGGCGGAGCATTCCATTCGTGTGATTTGCTGACCAATCACGTTCTTTTCCCCTATGCCAAATCTTCATTTGCACAGTGCGCGCAACGCTCCGCCCACAAAGGTATATCATAAATATTGCCGCTTTTTGAGAAGACTACGTAAGTAGAAACATTATGTCAAACGGGACGTGTACAATAAGTGACCTACTTAAGTGACAACAACATTGTCGTGACATAAGAACGTGACGTGTATGTGATGAAAAAATATTGCACGAACCGAAAGAAAAGTGAATATTTTGATAATTTAGGAATCCATTTGATCATACGAGGCCTGCAACGTTTCCTACCTCTCCCAGAGCGGTGTTTTGCTGTCTTGATCCTACAACTGAGTTTTCGATTTGTTCAATGGTGTAATTAGTTAAAGCTCTTCTAGACCGTAAAGTAACAACTAAAGATCTACCGAAATTTATTTAGCTTTTACTTTTGATTATTTCTAATTATCATAACTGCAAAACTGTAACACAATATCAGTGGCGATTTCTCCAGAATCAACAAGAAGCAAGAGATCTTAGCAAAATTAGACCGCATGTAGCTGTGCCTATTTTCTTTACACGGTAATTGATTCGAGGAGGATAGGGCAGTTCCTCCATACCTCCCCCAAACTTGTATAATTAATGAGAAAATGGAACTGGACGAAGGGAATGACTACCAATGCCAGTATGAATCACATAATTTGCGACCAAATTGAGAGCGGTTTCACCACGCCATCGCGTTTTCAAACGAGGGACAGCCCTGTCCGCGCGTTCCCAGCTCAGTGGGGAGTCTAGAATTCTCGAATTTTACTGAATCTTCAGCGAACGCAATACTGGTGGGTCGTATTAGGGAAAACTCTACTAGTGCCAGAATAAATTAAGCATCAATTCAATCATCCACTATCTTCTTATTATTAATATGAACATTGAAACACAAAACTGGTTTAGAAGCTCAACTGAAAAATGAAAAATATACCTTTGAGAGAATTTAAGATAAGTTAGCGCCCAGAGTATCATACCTAAGAAACCTTGCCCACTTTACAAGATTGGGGGATGGATACCAGCGATGTGCATGAGACAGAATTAACGCTAACTCTGTTAATAATGTATAGAGACAGAGTAGACGAAGAGGGTAACATGTCGCTGGTAGAAATAACGGATAATCCGTAAAGGTGCAAGCTCTCGAAACCAAATTAGGGGCACGATGTCGGCAAACAGGCCACAATTAACCATAAAACATTGGGATCTAGTCTAGTTACAGCAACCACTAATGATGATTTCTCGAAGCGCACAACTACGTACGTACCACATTCATGACCTCAGAACTTCAGTTACCGAAGACGTGAAATAAAGTAATCTTAAGAGAAACTTTAGAGAAGACATGGGATTTCTCAAACTTTCAGGTCAATTCAACGTATAGAATGGCTAAAGTATTACACATATCTGAATATTATATCAAATATTTGAATTTAATTAAGTCCACAAATCGAATTTCCGAGAAAATTAGTGAAATATGTACAGTCCTGGAAGAAAGAAAAAGAGATCATAAGAATTTTTGTTCTTCAACTAATCAAATTCTCGAATCGGTATCCAATCTACTGATCAAATTAACTAATTATTAGGTTTTTATTCTTGTCTTGGCATAGTCAGGCACGCACCGAAATGCAAAAGAGTGCGGCCAATTTCTAATGAGTCATTGTTTGAAAGTGAAGCCTGGCTGAAGGAAGCAAACAAGAACAATGTAGATATGCTAATTCGATTTATTTTCATTATAATGCTTGGAGAAAGTACAAAAAGAGGAAATCACCAAACTTTGCAGAATTCGCAATCGCCGCGATTGCTGCTATCGCTGGATGAATAAGCCGAAGTAAGGAGATCCCGGTCAGAAAGCCTTTAGAGCTGTATGTCGTGTAGAATGACTAAATATCTTTGTGTTCGCTGCTAATTTCGCCATATTTATATATTTAGTATAGAGGCTGACACCACAAATATGTAGATTCCAGTATAAAATAGAGTTTCTTGTCTGCTCTAGGCTTCTCTCGTTTCAATGTTTTGTGGGACTTGTTGTCTTCGATGGCACAGCATGAGTATACGTATCAAAAAACAAACACATGCTTTTATAAGAAGATTCTCACAGAACTGTAGAGGTCCTATCTGCGAATACTTCCGTTGCCCAGCAATTTCAACGTTTCCCGTATCTCGCTCTTTGTTTTTTCTATGACCGATTTGCGTTGGCTCTGCAGATTTATGCCAGAGGTAAGCCGATGTAAAATCGAAGTTTTGCGAGCACAAAGCCGAAGTGCAAAGAAAAAATCTAGAGAAACCTGTATGTTGACTGTTCATCTCCCGGTAGTTGTGTACTAGAGAATCCTTAGAATACCGGCGTTTTTCCTAGAACGTCTTGGCTACACGAGCTTAGAAAGCTCTGTAGCAAAAATGCAAACAGGACAGCTAGATTTTGCTGGATAATTTGCTATCAGCTGTTTTGTGGCGATTTACGGCTGGGTTAATGACAGAATTACGACGCAATAACTTGAACGTTAGCGAAAACGTTATCATACCGTACCAGACAAGGATGTCAGGAACAAGATAATATCTTTTTCTTCATTTTTTTAGGTCTACAGTTATTGATCGTGTACTGGGAGATTCTATGCTTTCAGCTATACTTTCACATATGTATGTATGTATTTGTGAGGGAACACTAAGGTACAGAAGCTAAAGTTTTACCTATTTTTGCTATGTTGGATATGCATCCAAATTCATAATATAGGGAAACACATTTTGCTTGAGCAATATCAAAAATGCATACCGTATTTGTTAGTGACAGCTGCAATAGCTCTTCTTTTTCTAGACCAGCGGTTTGCACAAGATTTATGAAAGGATGTATGAAGAATATGCAGAAAAATTGGCCGGTAGGTGCGTAATATATATGTGACCACATAAAAAAAACCAAACATTTAATTTCGTTACCTTAATCACAATAGAAAAAAATAATATTAATATTTATATATATTTAGGTATTATTTAGGTATTAATATTTAGGTGTTACATTCACGTAATGAGGAAATCCTGAAACTGTTCTTCTCTTTTATACAGCACCATATTGGTCTCCAATGTTGGAAATATTCGAATTTGTCATTTATTCAAAACTGAATATTTTTGCCCTCAAATATCGAATATTTCGAATAAATAGGAAACTCGAATGTTCCAACAGTATGGCTTTCTCATTCTTGAACATCTGGATGGGTAAATTGTTACCCATCCATTGTTACCTGAATGGTTAATCAAAGCAACAAAATTATTAGGCTCTTCTTCGATAACATACAAAATGCATAACCTCCAGGGGTCTGACCAATAAAATTAGTGACCAATAGAATTAAAAAAGAAGAGTTGTAAGACATGAAATGAGATGTCTAGGTTAACTTTATTAGTTTATGTTGTTTAAATGAGAGCTATGTAAATCTTGCCACAGAGGTTGCCATTAGGTAAGAGAAGGAAGATAAAGTTTAAAAAATCAAGGGTTTTTGTCGTGAGCTTAAAGGCAGTGTCTCAGCTCATGGGCCGCATTCGAGATTCCCATCTCAGTCGAACATTCGCGAGCCGCTGAGCACAAAGATGTACTTTAAGTTTCGTGGAAACGTCGAAAACCCCATAAGTTACGGGTTTCTTTGGCCGAGAATTTTGAGATTCTCGGCCAGTGGACGAGAGGGTTCATTCCGCAGCAAGAGCTTGCTGAGGGTGTGGCATGAATTCTCAACACGGAAATGTTTGTATGTTTGATAATACATAGCTGCTGCTGAGACGTTCTTTTTAATGCAATCTCAGCTTCTCAACTCAGCTTTTGCTAGCTTCCTGGCAACGAAACTCGCCCGCTCCTGCACCTAATTTTGCCTTAAAAGTAGGGGCTTTTGAGAGTGTTTTCAGACATCAAGCACATCTCAGCGCCTCGAGCTGCATCTGAATCTGTGGATACCTCGATATCCAACATGAGGTGAGACACTGCCTTTAACGGTGGAGTACCAAGGCTATTCTAGGTGCTGGTCACAATGGTACGAATGGAAAAATTCCACAGTCACCTAAGAAGCCGGGATTGGAAAGTTGGGAAGTGTCCTACAGTTACGAAGCGCACTGTATGAACGACTTCTCGCTTATGATGCAAAATGAGGAATGACTGCTCCATTATGAGTAAATCATGAGCAAAACCCTTTATCCATGGAAAACCAAGGAGAAACACAGAATGGTTGCCGGGATTTTGTGATTTCTACCCATGGCGCCGGCGCGAAACGCTCGTACAATAGCACAAAAACCTGAGTAAACGTCTTTATTTGACTAGGCAGTGCTGAGTGAGGCTGACAAAAGAATATAGCAAACGTGCAGCAGCATGTCACTGTGTGTTCAGTGACAGATGGATAGTATGTCAAGCGAGGTCGGTTAGCGTTTTGACACAGCGGTTGCAGTTGCTAAACGTGGGACGCGGCTAAGCATGTTTGAACAGCCAGCACTGCTGCGTATTGACTACAATAGTGCGGATGTATTTAGTTTCAAGTAAAGCAAACAAGATGCATTTGCACAATTTGCATTCAAAAAGACGGTTTTTTGCACGATTAGTTTTGGACACAGAGTGAGATCCAAAAAAAGTGTGAGAACCGAATTAGAAAATCAGAAAGACCGGGCTTTCATCTGCAAAAATTTTAGGATGATTTGCATGGCGACAAATAAATATTTTAAATGACACACGACATGTTAGAATTAATCTTGATGGCGAAAATTTCGAGTGGAACGCCATTTTTTGACCACGCCCTCGGCGCCACCCTTTGAAAACCAGTTTCTGAAACTGCCTACGATTAATATACAAATACGCGATCTGCCCATGAAATGTGGTTTCACAAAAATTACCATGGTTTCTGAAGGATGCGCCGAAATTATGGGTATTAGATAAATTTAACGTTCTCAGAGAAAAACCTACAATTTCTGTGAAGTCCCTGAGAGTGAACGTAAACAACTCTTACGGCAACAGTAGTCTACTTTTGATTTCAGATTCCGAAAAAACGATAGGTATTTAATGCGTTATTCGTCCTAAACTATGGTGGTCACTATCACTGTCGAGTTTTTGTAAAAAGCTCTCCTGAACTCAACAGCGCTATGTGGTTACTAGTATGCCTTTGATCTGGGAATCACCCAGATAGAGTAATGAGGTGAGCGAAGGCCGAAGAAGTTGGTAAGCCACCTGAAATTGACGATTTGACAAAGTTCTGCTAGTACCATTCTCGGATCTTCTTGCAGGCTCCACAACCGGATGACACTTGTTCTCAACGGAAAAGCTCCTCTTCAATCCGTTTCCTAACAGTTAATCCCACTGACGGCTCCAGAATAATGATATTTTTTCTACACATTTTTAAAGAGCTACAAATCTTCAGTGTCTAAACGTTATTGTGGTGCTAAACGATAACGATAGAACGTTGACTCTGCCTAGAATTGGAACACAGCTTAAACTGACAGATGATATGTCATGAGCAGAACGTAGAAGGTTGGGAATACAGGAAAAAATTAAGAAATCTCAGGAGGAACTTGAAGCTTGCCAACACTGCAGCAAATTCATAGCGCGCTGGCAGTACCCATAATTTTGGCGCACACTGTAGGTGAATGAGGTTTTTTTCTGAAAATTCATTGGACTTCAGCAAGTAATGATAGGAGACCACAAAACGAACGGATTCTTGGTCAAGGTCATTTGCAGTGGTATATTTACATGCAGATTTCAACGCTGATGTGGAATCTGTTGTCTGAGCTGCACTTCATCTTCGAAGTAAGTCGCTTACAACCATTTTTCCAGTACTAACATTTTTTCCAGCAGCAACATTTTTTTCTTATCTTCTCGAGCTGATTTAGAGCACGAGCTGGATTCATGATTATACAGCTGTATCGGCGGCACACTAGCAATGCTGTAGTTCTACCAAAAAGCACTGAGCAGTTTCCAAGCTCCAAAACGGCCACCATGCATTATTTGCGGTTCCGTACATAATTATTTCAATGCAGCGATTAATTAAGAGGATCTCACTCTAACCTTAGTTGTGATTAGTCTCTTATAGGGTCTAGTACTCAGGTGTTTCTTCGTTCCCAAAACTTGTTATGAACCAACAAACGCAACTGAGTTGTGGGAAGAAGAAAGAACTATACCAAGGTGCATGGATGGAATTTAAGGTTTAAAATTCTACTTGGGATAGGTCAGTAGTAGGCAACCCTTGGCTCAAGGATTAAGAGGGTGAAGGACATTTCCAAGCGCAACGAAGTTGCTCCAGACATCATGCACTTCAATCAATAAAGCCTAAATCAAAGGTAGGAATACAGCCTTGCAAAGATTAACAAGCTCAGAGACAGAAAAAGTTACATTCAATTATTCAAATTTTCAAACACAAGATCATGGACGTAATAGTTTTGGGAAAAATAGCTTATGAAAGACATAAAGCGATTTTTCCAGAATTAAGAAGAATAATTTCCTGCAACAATCTTTTTTTTTTTTTGAAAACGAAACCACTCGTGCAAAACAGGTACGGATTCAGCATAGTTGTTACATATTAAATGCGAATGAGGAAATGTACATATTCCAATAGAAAATCCTACATCAATGACAAAAAGTAAAGATTCTTGAAATGAACCTGGAATTTCTAGGCCCTAAAATAAAGAATTCGTCAACTGCCTTCCTCAATGATAGACCTCGACAGAGCACCGAAAAACTGGGAATGTGGGAGTTGCACAGTGAACTAAACAGCGCAATATGAAGTTTTCAGGCAAATCACGCGAATCTGCGGTTGATGGCGAGAAATCAAACAAAAGTGACTCATATGAGAATGGCGACATTTTACAATGTTGACCCAGACGTGCTGAAAAACTAACTGCACTGTGACAACGAGAGTGGAAGGAAAGTGAATTGGTGGATTCTCGGAGGAATTGTAACGTCTTAGAGATAGATTTTTATCTTGAATTCTATTTTCGCCTAATTTATTTATTTACTTTCCATTAATGCCATCGAAAGAACGAAGAGAACAATCTCACAACTACTAACTAAGTAGGACGTAGGTTGTAAACCTGAAGGCGATAACCTACAATGGAAAATCATGAGATTACTGTGATTTCAAGCAGAGAGAGGGAACTTTAAAAGAAAAATGAATTTAAAAGGACAGTGTTCCTATGATGTGACCCAACTCGGTTCGCTGCAGCTAATAAGAGTAACTAATTGTCATTAGTTCAAAGAAAAAACCGAAAAACTGAAAGTATCCTACCCTTGGGGCTGATAGCACCATCGAGATTACTCAGGGTAAAATGGCGACACACAAATTCACAAATAGCTAACATGGGCGCGAACACGTTTACCCTGGGTAATCTCAATAACATCTACGTAGGTCCTGATTTCATTAGCAATGTTGTTTCACCAGCCATTCGCAGCTAAGATCACCAGATTTCAGTAATTTTGCAAAGGATTCCAATTCAAAGTTGTTCTCGTGTAGGGAAAATTTGATCACAAAGCGGACTGGTAATCAATATATCGATTATGAAGAAGTGGCATAAACACTGTTTTATTGCCACCCTGGTGAAGAGATGCATACACCATAAAATAATAGTGAAAGGTACAAAAGCTACAGTAAAATTACAGAACCACAACACGCTGGGATAAGAAGAGTGCAATATCTCTATCTGCAACAGCACGGGGTTACTGTAGGTGATAAATTGTGTAATCGACGCCAGATATCTGGAGCAAAAATTGATACCGAAGAGGAAGTGTTCGCCGGCGACCATATAAGGTGTGGTCGAGGCCACCCACAACCGATCGATAAAATCGCGGACGCACAGCCTCTGCCATTCAGGTTGGCACCCGGTATTAGAATGGTATGCGCTCGATGCAAATTGATACGTCAGCTGGGTGATGACGTCATTCGACGATGACGGCATCGCTCCAGTTCATACAAATACCATACTAATACAATTTTGTGTTCAGTTTATTGATTTTCCTTTATTTACAGTAATCCACACCTTCAATAACAATGACTAGAACACAAACGCATAGCAGCTAATTCCTTCGCGAATTCGCTCACAGTACTCTGTTCCATCGGTTACGGTGAAGACAATTCTGTGCGGTGAACACAGCACCACATTCTCTCTACCGTAATGCGTCAGCAAAGATTTGCGGATTCTCTCACGAGACTGCCTCACTGATGACGTCATAGCCTGAAATTAAAAAAAAATCCGGAAATCCATTTAACCTAGAATTTCGAAGGTCCATTCAAGGTTATCCAATGGAGAAAAATTGTTTACTGAGGCGAAATTTAGGCCGGTCATTCACGCAGAGAAAGCTTCTTTAGCGCGGGGTGCAATAGAAAGTCAGGAACTGCCGCCGTTGGCTAGTGGGCGGAGCGATCAGTGCACACTCAACAATTTGTCCTGAATTTTCTGTTTTGTCAGCTGTACTCTGATGATACTATATCATCGGAAGGTCACCATTTGAAACCCGCAAATTCTCACCGATGTAATTAGCTCCGCCCACTAATAGGAATGATATGACATGTGGAAGATTTTTTTTGAAAATTCACTTGCGTACCTGCTCAATGATGTCTCCTATTGTATCGCTGCTACACTGCTCGTCGTGAGCTGCTCTTACTAATGTCTGTCTGAAATATTAATGTTGAGTATTGAGTAATGTGCTCTAATAAATTCTTGAATCTCTTTCAGATTCTCTTTCGAAGCTTTTTTAAAGGATTTCTACCCTTATGTATCCAGGAAAACTCTTGATCTTGAGCAAAGCATACGTATTGATTTTAGATGGTGCTCAGAACTTTGGAAAAATTGCGCTAGTCAGGCACATCTCATAGGCTGTTTTTACACTGAATAGGCCATACGTGGCTATATCATTACTGGAATTGGTCAAAGGGTGGGAGCAAAATTATTATTCCCTGCGAAAGATATCAGTATTACTGAGGTAGCAAACGGCATTTATCTCTACTTGCGTCAATTGAATGACTGACGGCCAACAATAACCGTCTGTAAGTGACAATTGGCAAATATTCACTTTTCGTCGTGGAAATTTCACCATACCTTCGCCTTCTTGACCTGTATGGGCCCCGTACTGGATACACAGGTGGCCCACCGTAGCCGCCTCCACCGTAGTAGCCACCACCATACGGGGGCATAGGCCCAACAGGTCCAACTGGACCAGCGAACGACGATTGTGAAACGCTAGCAGCCGACGCTGCAGCAGTGGCTGCACATGGTGGCGGAGCGCACACGCACGACGGATAGTGTGGACCGAGTGTATTAAGTAGATCAAAGAGGATCGATGAGACGCCGGATGAACGAGTGAGAAGGATCAGCTAAAATTCATGCTCGGAAATCACAGGTCTCAGTGGAGAAACGAGGAAGAGAAAGGAAAAAACTGACCAAGGGTAAACCAGCTGCTGTCATTGGAGGTCTCGATGATGCTGGTGAGAAACAAGAAGTAGTTGACAGCGACTTTATACCAATGCTGCATGTTGTTGTTGTTGATAAGCATGGGCACTTGATTTGGCGAGGAGCGCTTCACTTTCCACTGGTTTTACAAGCAGGAATGCGTATTGAACCTGGAAATGAGTGATTTTTGCAGTAACTCCACAATTTTCCCCTATATTCTGCAAGACCATGAATGTTTGTCAGTATAGCAAAGTGCCGCTAAGGTCCTGCCAGTGTGGCCTAAAAGTGTGGCGAATTTATACAACTCCACTTATAGCTGCTCTCTGCGCTTATCTCGTTCAGGTCCCATCGCGTTTCTGCAATCACGGAATCCTTCTGTTTTCGGAAAAAGCTGTAGTACCGTAATGAACAATCTGAATAATGCATTAGATGCCTATCAATTTATTAGAAATTCGAAATTTTGATTTTCAATAAGTCGATATTTTGGATGCTTGAGGGAGAGGGAGCAATACAATCTTTCGGGATCGATCAGGAGGCAATTTGGTCTTTCTCTTTCTTGAACACTTGAATCATTCGGATGCAGTCCTAAATAAATAAATAAGTAAATTGACTCATCAAATTTTTATCCGGTCCTAAGTATTCTCGCATTTTCGAGTTGCAAGCTTTTGCTTCGGTTTCTGTTATGTATGGTAATGTTTTGCTGAGTGAATCAGCGCTTGTTTTCTGTGTTAGAACCAGTTTTTTTTCAGTAACTTGTGCCAGAAACGGTGCCCGATGAGTGACATCTTGACTGGGCGCTTGCCTTTGCTTTCAAATGAAAAGGGTTGAGTTCCTGGAGTCAGGAGCAAACTGCCCTCGGACAAGACGTGTTAGTGTTGGGAGGTAAGTCGAAAATATCAACTGAATCACACAGCTAGTTAGGTCTCGTTTTTATCAAAAGTACAGAAACATGAGTTGAGTGGAAGACGATTGGCTGGTGTGCTCTATGCCACATTTTGACATCCGTTTCATTTGGCACTCTGAATTTTCCTCCCGGTGTGGAGCTGCACTCCCAGGCAATAGATCGTTGTTGCTCTGCATAAGCTAGTCTCCCCCATTTCCTAGAGAGTGAATTTGACAGAGGTGATTGGGCTGGTAAGTGTTCTAGACGATTTTATTTGGATCACTTTGAATCTACTCCCGTTATTTTATTCCTCCTTCTTCTTTTCAATATTTTTCCTCACTATTTCTGAGTTGTGCAGTACACAATCAAAAAAAAAGATGCGAATTGCGAATTTGGTTAGTTCCACCATTTCCTTTGCTTGTCGTCATTATCATTTTTCATGCTTCCGATTACTGGCATATACAAAAGAAACATTGCCATTAGATCTGGTAACCAACATGGTAGTCATTGCCGGCGTCAATGATTGAGAATGTTTCCACTACATATTTTCTGTTTGAAAATGGTGCGAATTTGGACAAAAAGTCAAATTTATTATTTCCTAGCTAAATAATTTAAAGGGTATCAATGTTCTAAGGATTTATCATATACCTATGCCTTGAATTTTAACAGAATTTTTGCCCAGAATGAGTGAGCGGCTAGTCTGGCAATCCTGCATAAACCTCCCAACAGAACTGAGTCAACTTTCGGCGGAACCGTGCACTTTTGAACAAAAAAGCCCTTTCTTTGATATCGGACCTATTTCAAGCAATTTCTATGGTCTTCGCTAATTTCCTTGTTGATTCGCTTGTTTTCTTGTCTTACTCATCACTCTTCCGACAGAATTTAGACGAGAGCGGTAGTAATGAAGTCACGGAGTTAGTATTTTCTCCTTACTGACGTCGCATTTGGCTCGTGGAAAGTTCCTATTCTTAGCTCACATACATGAGCGCGGTGTTTTCCTGAACTTCGTCTACATTAAATCATTGGCGTCGTTGGTCCGGCGCCCTTAAAGTTTTACGCGTTAACGAGTCACCCTCGTGACACTTATGGCCTTTCTGGTAGCAAAGATGTCCAGGGGTCTCGAAATTTTCACGATTTTTTTCTTAAGAAGAATGTGAAGAAAATTCTAGAATACATGCTGCTGAGAATGCAATTCTCTGGGTCAATGCTGACGTTTGTTTTGTACCTCTCGTAATATTCCATAGTTCGCAGTAACAGCGAGTGGATGTTTAGAAATTTTTATTCATTTTTCTATTCGAGATCGCTTCCTATTCATTCTAATCCGTGGCGACGAATGCATAGCACGTGAATTTCTCTCCTTTGACGGCGCAGAAGTCGGCGCTATTGGAGATGGTGAATTTGAATGGAGTCGATGTGCAGAACACTGCCATCGGGCTATCTTTCTTCGCTAGCTCAGCACTGATTTTTGACCGGGTCTCGGTCTCGTCGTTGGTCATTACCTTAAAGAAGAGAGATTCAGTAAGCTCTCTGTAAACAACTTTGAGCAGTTTTTGATTTTTCTCGCAAAAATACCGTTTATAAGAAGAAATTATGCAAAATCCACCTTCTTCATGGTCTGCTTCAGCTCGTCGTTGTTGCACTCGACATTGTCACTAGTGCCTGTTCGCTCAGAATCTCTCAAATTGGTAGTTTTCTGAATTTTCGCACCCATCTTAGAAAACCGTGAACACTCACCGCTTGTTTCTTCGCCTGTAGCCGCCTCCTGGGGCAGTAGCGTAGCCGGAAGGTGGTGGTGGTGGTGGAGGTTGAGCATAGCCGCCGCCAGTTGATGGAGGCATATACGACGATGGTGGATGTGGTGGACTGTACATCTGTGGTGGAGTAGCATAGCTCTTGGCTGGCGGCATGTATGGTTGCGGTGCTGGCATCATCGGTGGTGGCTGCTGTGGGGGTGGCATGTACGGCTGTGGCTGTGGCTGTGGTGGAACGTAGGGCTGCGGTTGTGGAGCAGGAGGATAGGCGCTGCATGGCGCCGGTGCCGGTGGCATCGGTGGTGGTGCTGGAGGCATTGGTGGTGGGGCCGGTGGCGGCATGGCGCCACCACCACAGCAGGCTCCACCACCCATTCCGCCGCCACCCATTCCGCCAAGACCAAGTCCGCCCAGCAGGTCCCACAAGAATGCTGAGCTCAGTGGCACAAGCGAGAGCAGCACGAGAAGCCGCATACCTTAAATTGTCACCATATCACGTACTATAAACATTATTTACTACAACATAAGACAGTAGTAATAGCGCATTCACAACTGGTAATGAAGTGTGGAATTCCTTGGCCATCAATCGTAGTCGAATTCACAATTACCGAATTCAAAAGAATATCAAAGGAGTATCGCAACCAAAGCAAGAGACCACGAAATGCTGCCCACTAGGCGCTCCATTACCCTTATATAGAAGTGGTCTGTGCTCCGATAATTTGTCAACACCGTAACGGAAAGGTAACAGGTTTTATGTCCAGCTAACCTTCGGTTAACTAACAAAAGGTGGTTGTGCAGTAACACTGGACCGCTAATGCAAGATTATGAGACTTTCGATTCTCGGCGGCAAGACCTTGACGGCGCGCCAGCCGTTGGTCTGCTGGCCACTGGTTCGCTGCATGCTCTGCAAAACGGACAGATAGGTGGTGAAAGGTGCGCATATTTGAAAATTGGCCTGTGGCCAAAAGGTCGCGAATCTTTATTTTATGATGGCCCTGAAAGATGTTTGGATATCATATGAGATCTCAGTACTTCTAGTTTATGTGTAATGTGCACAAAACAATGTACTACATGCAAATTTCTAAGGGTTTCGATGAGTTCCAGAACAGGAACTCAATAGTACTTGATCCTCTTCCTTTCCTGGTAAATCTCTGCATCAGCCTTACCTATCCTGTTTATTTTACGGACCACTGATACTTGTTTCACACCTTTACTTGACTTACCCACCTTGGATGAATAAGAAATTTCTCAACACCACATATTGTCGATCCCGAAAATCATGCGTTCTGAAGGCGGTTCAAGTTCAAAGGTGGCTCGCGTCCACTGTGATGAAGAAAACCATATGCGTCAATTAACGCAGTAAATCTGTAACTCCACCCAGTACGTGGGATAGACGTGAGCTTCGAAGTCAAAGTTGTTTCTTTCTGCGGTCATCGTAAGAAAACGTATTCAGAATCCAGGACGCTGTCGACTTGGAATGCCGATCTACTAAAGTTAGGCTCGTGGGTGGGCCCGTTTTGATTTGTCACCGAATCTTGGCTCGCCCCAAAACTCTTAAGTTTTGAACTTCTTGTAGGATTTAAATATAGTGTCTATAGATGTGATTGACCTCGTCGCAAAGATGGTGTTATTCTTTGTTTGGTCAGAGAGTTCTTTGCAGGTACCACATCATGCAACTTTCAGAGTGAATTCTACCGTGAATTCTTTTACAGGGTTGGTCTCATTCAACAAGTTCCTTTTCCCACCCGCTTTGATACGAGGCTCGGTCTCACCGTTCCTGGACGAGAGTATTATCCAACAGACTAGTCGCCTTCCTTTGCCTCCCTCCTACCATAACATCTTTCTTTCGCCTTATCAATCATTACTTTACGGTGAAGTTCCCAAATTATGAAAAAATGCCATCGTTAAACCAGTAAATTAAGCTGAAATCCACTCGAATGGCTTGTATTTCTCTGAAGAAATAGGGAGTTGGTCGAAGTCATTTTCCTCCATCTCTCAAAAGCTCGCAGTAGAGTGGAGCATAAAATTTTTTTAGAGAAACATGAACGTAGTGGAATTGATGGGCACTTGCTTAATTAGTTCGCATCATGTCTTTCCGATAGATTCTCTAATGTAAAGATCAGATACACCTCCCCAAGCTCTTGTTCAATTGGATTTCCACACGGCTGTGCACTGTCCCCAATCCTGTTTTTAATATACGTTGCTCATTCGAATAGTAGACTCGAAGTCAACCTTAGGCTGCGTCCAGAGTACGCCAGTGAAGTGAGGACAACACCAGCGGCCGCTGCTGTGTGGGCTACACCGGCGGCAACGGCAGCGGCAACCTCATGCAGCCAGGTTAATTGGTGCGCGCTAGAACGATATCGTGTCGCGAAAAGTTGGAGTAATAGTTTGAGCTGCTCGGGATGTGATAAGTTTTTTTGTAAATATTATGAGGAAAGGCATATATTAAGCTTCGAATGGTTGGGAAAGTTTTGTCGATTTTTCTCAATAGTCTGCGATTCCCCTTAGATGTCATGTAACAACGATAGATAACGGTATATATGTTCGTGGATTTGTAGAGCAAAATACCCGAAGGCTCACGGATACGTCATTTTCAATTTTCCGTTCTTCGCGTGTTTTTCCATTAAGATTACGAGCAACTTGGCTCGATACACCTTTCTCGGATTCATTTTAGAGGCCACTACCGATTCCACTGTAGAGCTCTGGCTTAAAGGTTCCAGAGAAATGCATATAAACACTTGATTTGCTAATTCAAAGCTGTACACTACGCATTATCTGTAGCTATCATTTGCTCCAAAAAGTCGTAGATGCTTCGCTGGAAGTACGCTCGAGATGACTAAAGGCTCATTTTCTGCGCAGCCAAAATCGACCAAAATCCGCTTCCAAAACTTAAATTTCTGTGATTTAGCTGGTAAGCGATTTCATTGCTCCAGTTTCCCGAATTCTGTGCACGCGCCATAGACGTATTCATCAAATACGTAGTGTTTGCTAGTAATCATAGGAAGTAAGAAATTGCAGTTTTATGGTTGTTATATCCAAGCTAATGTAAACATATTTCAACGTATGCAATACGCTTCACAATATGACCTAGATCCTCTAAAATAAGACTGAAGACGCTAGCGTGTGCCGCCAATGAAGTCCATCCGATTGGACTACACGAGCGGCTGGGGTCACAGCGGCATGAGCGGCGTTGGCGGCGCGCGTCGATGTAGCCGGCGGCATGTCCTGGCGTACTCTGGACAAGCGTAATTACTATGGACACGTGGTGGCGCGGCCCTGTATTCCAGTGGCTGGCGGCATGCCGCTGGCTCCGGTCAATATGCATGCGATGTGTGCCTGCCGTGGCGTACTCTGGACCTTGCTTGCGCACTCTGGACGCAGCCTTATTGTTAAAGTTCGGCTGCACGCCGATGATGTGATGATTTACTTATGATGAAAGTACAGCTTCGCTAGCCCGTTTCGCCCTATCTGACGCAATAACTGTGGCGAAAGACTGGACCATTCAAAACAAATTGCCCTCAATATGACTAAAACTACGGTTCTTCTCTTGGAAATGCTTCTCCACCATGAATGCACGATTGAAACAACGACTTTGAGTTACAAAAGTGAAATTACAAATCTTGGTGTTACCGTGGATGAAAAGCTGAATTTTCAAAGTCAAGTCCAGCGGGTGGCGGACGGTGCAAATAGAACTCTCTTCCGGATCCTCTGAAACATCCACTCCAAGGATAATCTTATGCTTCGCCTAAATTTGAGTACTGCTCTCTGATCTGGCAACCCTTCCGCAGAAAAGACGTCATGAAAATCGAGATGATTCAGCAAACATTCACCTGAATTCTATTCTACAAGTCTTACTTCAATACCCTCACTAAATGTCTGTGTCCGTAGTAATCCCCCCCCTCAGCCCAGCCGAACTCGGTTGGCTGGCATCCCAACCGAGCTGGGATCAGGGCGGACCCAGCCGAGCGGCAGCCGATAGCATCGATTGCACAGGCTGCGCTGTAGATCGCTGCCTCAGCCATCGATCGATGATGCATGGGACATTGCTGACAGAGAAGGAGCTACCCCCAGTGTTGGTTGTGTGGCCGACTGGTAGTGATATAGCACGATGAGCAGTGAGTCCATGGTTCGAATCCTCTCGCCGCCCAAACTTTTGCAAACCAGTGGGTGACTTATACTGACACGCAAAGGGGGCTGCATACGACTAGGTATGCATATACGAACGTTAGACTTCTTTTTCTAATTTTCTAAGAATTGTGGCAATGTTCCGTGAATGGTTCCCAAAACCTTGAATGTTCTAGGGAATTCTCACATTTTTTGGACAAACACACTGGGCATGTCAGTCTCATTGGACATGTCTAGTTTGAAGTTGAGCTTATCGTACACCGGACTTGACAGTTCCACACCGAGCGCAGTTCATGAATGAACAGTTCAATGACGAGTAGGCCTACCTGATCAAGCAGATTCAGGAGATGAAGGCTTGAAAAGACCTACATCGGCTGGTTACATGTTCCATGTAATATTTTCTTTATTTTCCATCAAAGTTATAACTGACGCGCGTACTTTTCCTTGTCTTGAAGAGGTTAAAAGCTTCATAAAAAGTCTCGTCTGTGAAAAAATGATTTAGAGTTTGTGCTGAAAAAAAAACAAGGTAGCAAAGAAGATACATGCGCCTTCTTGTGGTTTAGGGAGACAACTATGTGCAAAAAGGAATGGGCAAGCTCTCTATCAGTAAACATCCGATCGATACAAAGAACACCTTACACAAGTTGTCCTGAACCCTTTTTCGAAGCTATTGCTAAAGGACAAGCTCAAACATCTGTTTTTATTTCTTCACAGCAGCAAATCACACTGCAAACAACAAACAATAACTCAACAACGTAAAAGGAAACGAACAATAGCAGCTCTATAAACAATCCTATATATGTACACAACAAAACTCAACAATAACATGGCATGTAAACAGTAGATCCATAGGAAACGATGAATAAAAACTGGGAAGATACTCAAACTAATAAAAAATGCACTACTCAATGTTACTCACTGGCATACTGAGGCTGAACTCCACTCCGGAGATACTTTCTGGATAGAGGAACCCGTAAATCCTACATTATTAATCTACTCTCAATCCTTAGTCATCATCGTTAAGCTGAGCCCCCTTCTTTATGCAGTATGCTGCCCAGGCGGTCAGTTTATTTCGACTGCTATTTTAGTTAACTAACACTGGGGCGCTTCGTATGCGCAGTAAGGATGCTCCGACCAAATCAAAACTACTGGACCTACAGCTATAATATAATAATAAAAATTGAGTCATCGGAATGTTAGCTAAATTTACTCTTATGTGTATAAATGAACCGAAATGTCGTTCCATTATGAGTTCAATGGATATGCTCTCGAAAAAAAAATGCTGAACAACACCATACACATCTCTTAATAATGCTTCATAATAGAAATACGTAGCTTCAGTTCCTATGTTTCTTTTTATTAGGTTGGTGCAAAAATAATGCTCGTTTTTCGCTGCTTCATCTTTGGTGCAGAAAACCTCCGGTGTTTCTTATAATCGGTATGAGAAGATCGATTTCGAAAGGAGTTATGAGGTTCGGAATCAAAGGCATGAAAACGCGCATTATTTTTGCACCAACCTGATAGGATCTAATGATTGACAACCGGCGATATCGTCATCGGTGGATGTATTCGAAAAGTCAGGGTCGCTTTCCAAAGAACTAGACAAAATCATCCCACGCGTAGAGAACGGATTTGACTAAAAATGCTTAGTTTCACAAAACAGCCAAAAAAAAACCTTACAAAGTCAAAGCCCTCGTTACCTGCTCGCGGGCTAAATCGTCGGAACCGCTTTCTACTGTACCCAAGGGAACATCACATTTCTCTAGCTTGGATGTAGCCCTTGACGAAGGGGCTGCTGGACTCGAACATTCAGATAAAATCTTGTGCAGCATTGCTTTTCCCGGGCTCATGACGCGCGGGGAATCACTCTGTAATTCGCAATTATGATTATGATAGCTGCAAGACGAAGAATTTCTACTACTGTTTCACGGTTATGAAATTCACCTGTGCACGGTTTCCGCCAAGGTTCTTCGGCGATTCCAGTGCAGCGTTCTTCGGTCCAACATCACCGATTCCTTTCCCTTCCTCAACACAGCTGTCGAATTCCTTAACACGGAGATGACAATTTAACCAATCCTGTATGCCTAACTTTGGAATGCATAAACGACTGCCACTGTCAGTGCGATGGAGAATTCAATTTTCCAGAGAAGGAACTTAATATTATCATCAGTGCTTAAAGGGAATGTCAATCACGATTGCGACTCCCGTGGACTGGTGCCGCACAGCCTACGCGACGCGGATGAGTGCTGTAGATGTCAAGTGTTACCTCGCTCGCGCCGCGTAGGAACGACGGGCTAGTCCGCTAGAGTAGCAATCGTGACTGACGTTTCCTTTATAAAGTTTCGCACAACAAAATTTTGCGCGTGGAATGGGATGGTGCTACTGACAAAACATCTGCAGAGAATGTTTCAGAGGTTCCACAGCAAGAAATATCTCGTGTGTTTTGCAGCAAAATCGATCATACTCATGCAAAGGTGCCATTTAAACACAAGTAAAAACAATAACTAAAATACTCTGTACGTGGTGAGCTATCCATGAAGCAAGAATTTTATCTATACCTCAGCACGGGACGATGGGATCTTTGCAAACTCGAAATCCATAACACCCTCGATAGTAGTATTTTCCTCTAAAACGACACATCTCCTTGAACATGGAGGAACTGAAAAGCAGAATAGACATTAGAATTATGGATAGAAGTCTCATTCACATATCTGAAGCTAGAAATATTCAAATACTTTCATAGCACCGACGCAACATTACCCAACTGGGTTAGATGCGCAACTCAGCAAAAAGACGGTGGATATATTCTAAAGAAAACATAATGGGGACCCTTAGCATTGCAGTCAATTATTCAAGATGTTCTTTGTCGGAATGATACGTTTTTTCAGAACTACCAACTCTCAAGAAAGGGTTCAGAAATTTTGAAAATTGCACAAAAAGAAATTTTTGCATTTGTTTATTTTCAACAGCATTCTCCTACTGCTATTTCGAAAACTCCTTTTAAGCAAGTTCGAGCTTTAAAACGCTTTAGTTCTATGATCCCGTCCGACTAGGAGCCCTTCTCAAGAACTCCGCTTCTCCCTACACACCACCTGCCACATTGCTAATGCTGTGAAAGACCCTCTTGACTATGACGGAAAAAACCTCTGTAGTCGGCGGTGCTATGGCTGGTTGCATCGGGTGTACCCATAAATGAAATAGCACACAACTGGCTAAGGATACTTAATACACGCTCATCAGCATGTGAAGACAGCATCCCTAAAAAGAAGCTATTCAACCATGAATGCCAATAAAAATCAACAATGCGTACCCTTAGTGAGTTTTCGGACAAGACTCATGCCTGTGTGATGATCGATATAGGGATTCTCGATCAGCTCATCAATTCGCTGACAAGGACGGCCAAAAATAGCTTCGAGAATTGAGCAGACGAGGGCGCAGGCAAAGACAAGAAGCCCCTGAATTTAAAATAAAAAAAGATAATAGCAATATCACAAAGTTATTTTGAAGCTGTCAAGGGATTTTGCAGACAAATTTTGTCCCTGGTTAGAGATTGGAACATCCATTGAAGTGTCGACCAGAAATCAATTATGCCAGCTTCAAGCTTCTAAGGAGATAAACGGTAATATAAGGAAATCTCATCATGTCGTTCAAAATCAAATATGGAAAGCTGAAAAAAATTAAAAGCTGAAAATTGGAAACAAAACCAAATATGATGTTTTCAGCCAGTCAATTCATAATTGATCTTGAATTCGAATTTCTGAAAAAAAAAACTGCTAACAAAGAAAATTCTACAACTAACAATTCACTCTTATCCTTGTTTAGACCTGCTACTCGTTATATCTTACTTACATGAACGATGTTAAATCCGCAACAGCTGGAAAAATACTTGAACCAGTACGACGTGAGATACAGTGAAAAATGAACTATAAAGGGCAACATACCTTGATAACACCAGGTTTAACCCCGGAAGGGGCCATAACTAACGCGGAAATCTGCTAATGGTACCATGAAACACCAAATCAGTTGCAAGATGAGGATTTCCAATCCTTCCTATACACCCAAATGAAGGTGCACAACTGTAACGACAGGAATTATAATGTGAAATGTAAGGCACATAAAAGCTGCGTAAACTGTATATGACATCAATGGATGGACGATGAAGAAACACGACGGATGAAGAGGAAATCGTAATGTTTCTTGAATGTGAACTTTGAAGAGAATGGAGGGAAGAGAAAGTGGTGTTGGGCGCCGTCACCTATGAATAGGCCAAGAATATGAGTCAGTTAAGCTAATAAAGTAAAACAAACGAGAGCGAATTCTAACTTTTAACGAATGTGAGTAATACTAAAGCAAAGCAAGGTAAAGCACCACAAAGAGTAAAAATAACAAAAATTTAGACCAATGGATTGCGTCATCAGCCCAAATTTTCTTGGGCGGAAAACTCGTACAATCGGACTTTTTGACGCCTAAATGGTGTCGGCTGCCGGCAGCCGACACTAACGCAGTATCACACGGGCTGACCGAAAGAGTGGGTCAGCCGAGGAGTGTCACGTAAGTTGCTCACGAGCAACTTACGCGCGCCTACTCGGCTGACCCACTATTTCTTCTTTTCTTTGGCAGCCGAGCCGGAAGCCGAGCTGGGCTGGGCCTCAGCTAAGCTGGGATGGGAAATAGGCATCCGATCGCGCTCGGCTTACCCCTCGGCTGCCTATCCTACAACATGGGAAGGCAGCTGAGCTGCCTTTGGACGAGTTTTTTGGCAGTCGACTGGGTCATCCCAGCTCAGCTGGGCTGAGGGGGGGATTACTACGGGCACTGATTATACAGGCTGGTCCAAAATTATGGAGACAAGGGCGCGATGCGCGTTTTTCGACTTATCTCGAGTTTTGGCGTTTTGCATAAAATCTTTTGCTGTTCATTTGTTCAATTGTACAGCTTCTTCTAAAACATTACCTAACATTATGATTTTTAGGAATAGCTAGACCGTCAGTCAAGCTTAGTTTTACCACCCAATTACATTTTTGTGCAGGTTTGGCAAGCATGTTGTGCTAAGGTGTAAAATTTTACAAGAGGCACGCTAAGCAGTACATCGTAACGTACAAGGTGTGCGAAACAGAAAAACGTTAAAGTCATTGTGAATGGCCACCTACCTTGGTTCTGACATCCAGAATTTCGTGCGGAAACGCCGAAATTCAACGCGGGCTGATGGTGCTTTTCAATTCTAATCACCATTATTATATGTATTATGAGAGAAATACTTCTCAGAACTTTGAGAATGGAAGTTGATGAGTCTAAAAAGTTCCAGTCCCCTCCCTAAACAGTGAAAAAAGAACCAAAAACAGCCCTAAAGTAGGTTTTTGCTCAGTTTTTGCACAGGAAGTCATGTCCGCTTCCTTATAAATCTTATTTTCAGTATTGATTCGAGCAGATTTCTCGTTATGACATTCATTTGAAAACAAAAACTGACTTCACTCTCATAAAAAATTGTTTAATCCTTGTAGCAAACGCTTTTAGAAAGGGCAGATTATCGAGGAAGACTACACTTCCGCGCCACAGCAGGCGACTAGTTCGTATTCTTCATGTGTTTTCTCGCCGGAGGTAGGAGAAATCGTGGGATGTGATGGTAGATTTTGTTCGATGTAGAGTGGAAAATATCGTACTGGAAACTAAATTGCCAACTCCTTTTCCAACGTTAGATATGAACCTTTTAGCGTATCTCCGTAATTTTGGACCACCCTGTAAGGTAGGACGCGAGCATTTTCATCCTTTTAGTTCGGAGTATAGAAGAGTACTCTGTGATCTGATCTTTTCGCGTTCAAGGTTTTACGTGCAGTGGTCAGATTGAAAGCGAGTAAATACTGGATCTTTGGACAAACCAACAGAAGAAGAGGTGAGTTTTTCATAATTCCGCCTGGGAAAAAAGAAAACCAAGTGTTTGAGAGACTTGTTGTTCATACGCATGCAACCATTTGTATTATATGTACTTAATCCAATGTTTATTTGTTTAAAGCATGAGGAGTATTCGACGGAAAGACGTGCGCAACCGAAGCGTTCACTTACAACAGAGCACGGCAATCGTTGGAGGTTTTTGAATGAGAGATTCCTGGTCCTTCTCAGGATAACGCTATGACATTGCGTCTGCTCGTCTGCGAATTAGTGGATGCGAGCAAAAAGATATGATGAAACCAATTTCATCGATTCAGCATTCAACGTTCTGATCGAAGGACGTCGTTTTGAAGTTTTCATGACAACAATCAGCTCATATCACTGTTCAAAAGCACTTCGAATTCCAATTTTTCAAATCATGCTTAATCTCGACTAAATCTTTATTGGGTTCTCAGGAAGTAATATTTTCATGAGGCAGAAGATTCAAGAAACGATCACCCACACGAGGAGCACAGAGAAGATAGAGAAAATCGAGTGTGAACTGCTTAGTTTTAGGAGTTGTTTGCTAACGCTAAACAACAAGATCAACATTACCTCCACTAGGTAGTGACGCAAACGGAATGAGAATTAACTCATTTGAACCATTTTTTGCTTACACTCAAGCAATCAGACGAACAACGAATGTACAGACACATCATTCTGTACTTTCCTTCAAGGTTCCTGGCGTAATTGCAGCCGTAGGTATTTCTAGATATCATCTGTAATTGAAAGGATCATCGGCAACGTTGCATATGTTTGTTTGTCGTTATTCCTCACAGTCTCAAGAATTGTTGACCAAGAATTGATTGCATTATGTATGAAGTCCAGGACATCGAATTCATTCGTTCCTAGTCTAAAAGAAACTGCTGATGGCGACTCATAGCAGGTAGCTCTTTGCCGATTTCGCGTTTTCGAACAACAGTTGCCGCAAAAGAAAAACCATGGAGAACAGCTTTGCGTGCCTAGTATATTGAAACTATGGATTCTTCTAATATCGGTCACTGACCTTTCAAATGAAGTCGTTGCAATGTCAAGGCCTTCTTTATAGTAGCTGTAGTTAGCCAACTCCAAGTAGGCAAAACCCTCAAGATTGCAGTCGTATTGCTGAAAAGTATTCTGCCTTTTAGATGATACAAGATGATAATCAGATTTGAACCTTTTTAACCTTTTTTTTTAACACAACCACACTTCTTCGAAATCGGTTGAGCAACCTAATGGAAAGTAGCCGTTGGCAATAGCAGCTATATACGCTCGCTATCAACCATCCATTTTAATATAAGTCCAGTGCGCTCTATTCCTGCACTACGGCTCGTACGCATGAACATCCCCGGGAAGGGGCTGGGATCAAATATGCTGTCAAGTAGTCGAGCAATTCCAAACGGTACTCGAGCGATTCTCCATATATTGAATCCTTTACGGATCCCCTAAATATGTGCGAAGTATTGGACAGGATACGCTTCTCTTGTATCGTCACGAGACGACGAGATCTTCGAAAGGAGGGGATGAACATACTCAACGCTGAGTAGGGGATCACGAGGGATCAGGCCTGCCATTTACTTATTCGTGAGTTTCACCCTTCTTTGTGATTCTTTCTAGTGCTTCAATGAAGATGTGTTGGTTCTGGATCCGCTATTGTCTGGGTGGTAATTTGCGTAGTAGCGCGATCCCTCGTGATCCCCCTCGTAGCGTAGAGGACGTGCATCCCCTCCCTCCAAAATATTTCTTCGACTGGTAGAAGCGTAAGAGACGCGAAGATGGTCCAATACTCTGCACATATGTAGGGGATCCATGAAGGATTCACTACATGTACAACCGCTCGAACACAACACATTTGATTTTGCCTTTTAAGATACTTCGCGGAGAATTGCGTATGCCTCCACACCAATTCTGGTATTTTAAGCCATCACATCTCAGAAGGCCTTCGCTTACTATTCACCCATCCATTTCCAGATCTAGAGTCGGTCGTAGTTCTATATTGGACAACTCGTTTTTCTTCAGAACTGCAAGATGGCTGAACAAGCTTCCTGTGGAAATCTTCAACCGTAAAAATGCCTCAAGTTTTAAAAATTCCTTGTCTAAGCAAAATGTCTCGGACTTAATAGGAGTTTTTGATGTTCGCTGACATCGTGCTTCTCTCAGAATCAAATAACTAATCATCTGATATTCATTTTTAGTTAGATATTGAAGTTCGTTGGATGTCTAGTTCGTTGTGGTTGATGCCATTCTTTTTATCAAAAGAAACAGTGGTAGTTCTAACAACTAAGATTAGTGAATGGAATTGTCACTGTTTGAGAAGATTTAGTATCAACTATTCCACTGTTAAACAAGAAAAAATGAGTAGAAAGGATAAGGACGAGCGCCACGAGGCAGAGAAATCAGGCCATGTACCGGGGCTCCTAAAGCGCACTTTCGTTCAATACCTTATGCTCTCTCTGTATGTCTTTGTTCATTGCTACCGTGGATACGTTGTCAACAGCCTTGATATGAATTGCATGTCATTTACTTGTCCTTTCTAAAACGTTTTTTTCTTTTGAAAGCGTTGTACATTTTCAGGCAGATGACGATCCTATTCATTTCTTCAAGCCTCTCGGAAGGAAAAAAGCGAACATCGCTTGTCTTCCAGTAAAACGTCTTATAAAAAGCAAAATTTTCAACAGGACACTGAGCAAACTGACCATCGTGGAGTTTATTCCACCAAATCTTTTGACAATGTGTCTTCGGGTGCTTTCTCCCAGTGCTTTTTCTCCCAGAAGGAAGCAGTTGGGTACATTTTCGTCTCCATGCCGTGGTCCAAGTGGTGCTGCAGGTACCAGTGAGATTGGAAGGACACATAAGACCTATGAGGCTTTATAATTGGTAACATAAACACCGACAAAATGAAAGAAATATTCAACTACCCACCGAAATGAAAGTTAGGGCGGAAGCTGCCATCTGATGTCGAAAACTTGGCTGTGTGAGGAATGTGTAATGCCTTATATGTAAAGGCTTTGACAGATTTCTAGAAGAAAGTCGGTTGTTGAGCAAATACATTACAAATATGCATAATCGGCCTTCAACTAACACATGAGAGGGGTATATGAATGTGACTGGTTTTTTAAACCAATCGTACGAGAAGTAACACCGTCCCTATACAATGAAGAGATTCTCTGTTTTCTTTAAAACGGTAGGATGAGAGAGAATTGGAAGAACGCAGAAGTTTCCCATGAGGGACCACTCAGTCTGGAATCAAGTAAACGAAGTATCTGTTGAAGGGTATCCATTTTGTTTATTGGGTCTACACCAGACGATTTCGTCCACAGCCATCGGATGCCGCATGTACAAGGCGAATAAACAGACTCCGTATATGCGAAGTGATGATAACCGAAGAGAATCTTTGTGACGTAGCAATCAGTAGACATCTTTCCCATCATCGTTGCCGCTCTCACCGTCATCTCATTTTGAACTCGTATTTCAGCGATAAAAAGTAAAGGCTATGACGGCTAGCGTTTGGAAGCGAGGTAGAAAACACATGCAGGGGGTTCGGCCTGCATTCGGGCCGCACCGTCTGGGGGTGGAAGCGGAAGAGGCATGTATTAGTGTCAAAAGCTAGTGTGCGAGCGGCCTGCCATGACCATATAAAAAGTACAGTGACTACTGTGGGGCTGGTGCTAGATGTTATAGCCCGCATTGTATGAGTTTCCGAAATGAATCCTCTACAGGGTGCGGCAAAAGTATTGACCGCATTTTGTGACACAAATTATATAGAAAATCGAAATTGGATGGAAGACCAAGTGTGACCTTTGTGCTGCCTTGAATCCTGAGGGCAGTGTAAAACTAGGATACACGTGTATTCAATCCATTTTATCCCTAATTTCGCCAGTTGTCTACAGAGAAGACGGGAGAAGGCTTCACTACTGCGATGCAAGTAATCATCTTTGACTTGATCCAGAGTTTTTTCTGATTGTGAGGTGTTTTTGTGGAATGGGAACAGTGCTAAGATAGCGTATGTTAAGCCTTCCACAAATCCGCGAATGAAATATATCAGCTGCTCTTGTCTATGCCATGATTTAACTTTGTTTCCATATTTGTTAACGGCGCAGAGGAGCTTCATATCATTTCCTTTGGTTATGGCGCCAAAATTACCGCATGACCGAGAAACGATATTCGGCAGAAGCGCACTTCCCGTAGGATTTATTATAGGTTTAGAGGTGGGTCGATCCTTTTCTGAGAAGATTTTTTCTCCAGCTTACAACTTGAAGACAGCGAAGGGGTTTTGCACGAAAAATCGTTCGTGAATTTTTCAGTTCCAAATTAGCGACCACCGTACTCCTCCCGTTTCGAACAGTTGGGTTGTACCAAATGGGCGCTTTAAAGGAGCAAGCATGTGCTACAATCCACCACAGTATGGGCGTGCGTGCAGATTGTTTAGAATAAACAAAGGAAGAAATCGACGACGATCCCTACGGCGCATCACTTACATCTTCCCTTGTGTTCTCCTTACAGCTGCTCTCAAGAATGGAGATAAACGGTCGGTCTTAGTCTCATAATATATTGTATATCTATATTGTTTTCTGTATGTTGTGAAGAAACTCGTCACATCTATGCCGAATACTGAGGTATTCATGAGCCATTTCGAGACGACAATACTTTGCCGCATCCTGTATATAATAACGGGCTTAGCCTGTTTACATGTGTGTCAGACCGTTACGAAACTCTAAATTGGTCAGAGGTCACGATTGCGAGATGATATAAGAGGCTAGGAACGGGTGTGGTGTAGTGGAGTGAGGTGGGGATGAGATCGAGCAGAAGGTCGATGATGTGCAACGGGTCCACCGAGGGAGGAGGTTGCGCCGGCGTCCACAAGTGAAGAGACGCTTGGAGACCTGTGATGTAGGTGCGCCGGTACCCAAAAGTAGGGGAGCCGGGTCCACCACTATGTTCAAAAGTGGGGAGACGCATGGCGGTCCAGCGGTGTGATAAGGGAGCCCAGAAATAGGAGTTCGTCACGAGCTGGGTGAATTTCTGCATGAAGGATGCGCCGGCACCCATTCCGACTATTCCTTCTACCTATATGACCTAGGTGCATATTATTCCGATCCGTATTGCGCTTCTCATTCCAGTTCATATCTGAGTCAACCACACCCTTCACTCTGTTTTTATAATTGGTAGACCCTTATCAAGTGGTAATCAATACTTCATTCATATTCATTTTCAGATGGTGATTTCAAGGGATACTTTGAGCTGAATTGTGGAATGAACTTTGAAGTCCGGAGGCAACACATTTCGCAGGCTTCGTTTGACTGTTTAGCTAGCGAGTTTACCAACTATCTAGTCAGGCAGACTTCGTCAATTGTGTTGCCATAGAGAAAGTCCCGCTAAATGTATTGCGGAGCAAAACGGCTATCAACCGCTGAAAAACTGTGAGATCACCGGGGATCTTGTCATGATGCTATTCGTGGAAGACCGCTGTCTTATCAATTATATCATCAATGTCACCATCTGATCGTTCAGCAAAGCGTAAAATGGACAGGATCTGGCATGTTTTCCCTTCTATTGTATGTGTTATAATATGCACACTAGGACCACCCTAGTTATCGTACAAACTTTGCTCATCTCTATTTCTGTGCCGGGAATCCATGCCCATGCCCCATCTTTTCTCATTCAAATAGAGAAATGCTTGAGCTATTTTTCAGATGAGCTGAGCTTCTCCAAGACACTTTTCCCTCGAGCCATTTTGCCTCGAAGCACATTTTCCGAAAATGCAGGTTATCATGAGATTTTTTCCTGCAAATCCACCAAATCTTCGACGAAAGTTTCACAGCGCGGATAATTGTTGAAGCGCGAGGAGTGCTTTTTCCGCCTGTTTGTGCGGTTTCCCGGCCTATAAGGAATATGGGAGGGAGAAACAGCGGTTACTTCATGCTCGCCATGATAGCCGATATTCACCAAATTTGCTTTCATGTACTTTAATCGGCTATGTCCTGTAACTTGTTCTCAAGTGTCTTGCTCATAGTGTCACGTAGAAATGAATGGAGTGACATGGAACAAATTCCTCAGAATTACATAGTGGGTCAAAATCATGGACACAGCTAGCACGCTGTAATTTGGGTTGGGTATTGCACAGCTCCTCCTAGAATTTTCTTGAATAGTTTCCTTTACGACGGGAAAAGCCACCACCAACATGCATGCTCCAAACTTGGGAGCTAAGAAAATATTCCGAGTTCATGTTTTCTGTAATTGAAAGAGCCGTAATTAAATTGAATCTTGACCAGTCCAAGTTAGATTCTTTCTCTTCCTCCATTAGTCAAAAACTCGCTTCATTTCATACCAATCTTGCTCCCTTTTGCTTCTGTGCATGGCACAATTGGTTACCTATTAGCTAGCGCTTTTGAAGAGCGTCGTCCACTGTTCTTGGTCTTATGCTATACAATGGTGACAAAAATGAAATAGAACGGATGGAAAAAATATTGGTTCAGTTGTTAATTTTGGAGCTCTAATAGGACAGCTACGCCCGTTCACAGAATCTCTCTATCGTCTGCTCCGATGTACTTAGCAAGTCTCACACAGGTTTGATTCATCAGTGCTTATCAACACGACAGGTGTTGCCATATTTCGCCCGAAGCAGCGTAGCGGAATGTTTGTGTTATGGCGGTGTCGCCCGATTCAGGAACTTCCCCCTAAATCTGACAAAGCTCAGCACAGGGGATCATTTCAGTTGTCAGTCACGAATTTTTTATTCTTTTCACATCATAATGAGTTGTTCTGGAGTCAAAGTACCCATACTGTTGTGAGTGTAGGACGCTCCGCAGCTAAAAAACTGCACCGGCCTAAATCCTTGTTTCTATGATTATGAGGGATTTAAGGGTCTTGATGAAAGTAGAACTCATACCCAGTGATGAAACAGCATGGAACACAAGCGGATTTCACGGAATAGGCATACCCTTTTCCATGTGTTCGATTTGACTGTCGTACTCTCGCAATGCGGACAACAAGGCTTTTCTGCTGATAATTCGTGCTTTTTTATGTTCGTTTGGCGCTTGTAATCCGCTGACAGTATTCGTTCTTATTACAAGGTTGATTTCAAAGAAATGACGCGTTCTTGCGCTGGCTTTATTTTTTTGCATAACTTTAATGAACGGAAATCTTAGCGGACGAGATAATCCTTTTGATCAGAAGGGATCATTGCTCATTTTATGAGCAGGTATGTACTTGAGCTATGTACCTGCGCAGAGCACTCGGAAAACTGAGAAACGAAGAACAAGAAAACTTTCGGCCTCAGGTCATCAAGTTTGACAAATCTTTTCTCGCGACATAGTGGATTTTTCTGAGAAAAGTGGCAAGAATATTGCAATTTTCCTATATTGCTTTGAAACGTGAAACCATATCAGGATGTCATACTATGTTTACAGAAAACTACATGATCTTGAAAGAAAAGCACGTCATTTCTTTTGACTAATATATTATCACTCCAACTTCGATCTAAAAATTTCAGCAGGTGCTGCCTTTGAACTGACTTTCTAGAATGCGCTACGCTACTGGAAGGTACCGAATTTTTGTGCCCAGCATTGAAACATATATCCTCAGCAATATCTTGACAATTCCGAGAAAAGAAGGAAAAATTGTGTCTTCACTACACCAATGGTGTACGCTCATCGATGTGTAATGGATGTTATTGCGTAAACAGTTCCCAAAACTGCTTTCTCGTTCTTCCACCTTTCATTGCAAGGTTGAAATGAATAGGCTGCATTGATGATTATGTCGATAATTATTACACATTGCTCTAGAAACTAGAGAAATTATTGAATTCAAAATGATCATGCCCCGAGCTCAGGGACTCCTACGATGGGTGAAAACAATCATTTAGCTTTGGCCGTTTTATTACAGCGAGTTTGACATTAAAACCGCTCTTGAAGCTATGAAAAGGGATTGCAGTTTCTCTCCTCAAATTTGGCGATGGGCTTCACTGTATCTCCGTTCATTCTTCTTTGGATTTCCAAAAAAAAAACTCGCGCTGTGAGCTTAGACAAGATAAAGGCGATCCCTACTACGGCTACATCACCGAAATTGTTAGGATATTTGCCGGCCTCCTCTGAAAATGCTCGTAGATTATGCACTGAAACAATACAACATTGTTTGAAAGTGCTGGTAACTGGTAGCGGCAGATTGCGTTGGACACGGTGGCTTTGCTTTTCCTTTGTTTTTTTTTTCATTTCAGCCTCGATGACAGGTATGGTAGTGATTACTAAGTGCCTTTCCATCAAATTGATGCCGAAAATTACGTCTATGGAGAGAAATCAGACAAAGCGCTAAATTCAATAAGTAGAACGCGGGCCGGAAAGAAATGTTCTTTGATTATGCATCAACTTGACACTCATAGCCCAAGCCGAGCCTAATATTTACTCGAGCAGAGCTCATGTCACCTCATGTTGCCGATCAACCTTCAAATGCAGCACTCACGGAAAATTTCGTCTCTGAGATTGTAGCGGAGTATTAATTAGGTCTTTTTTTATGGGAAGCAGTGGCAAAGTGTCCAATCCTGTAAAACTCATGCAGAAACGGTTCTCGGATGCCTCTATTTTTGTATTTTTTAAGAGCAGTGTGTCGAGTTACACGGATGGGGTCGAACGGAAAAGTCGATAACGCTGCCATCAGTGCCGCCTATTTTTTGACGACAATGGATATTTGTCTTGTTAGGCAACTTTATGGAATTGAAAAATCACAAACAGAAAGGAGATAGGATTTTCATCAAAGAGGCACAACTCGAAAAAAGAAACAGAGGCATATAGCAAATTCCAAAACCAAATAATGCAGGTACACTGTATTTGAGGAATCTGAAGTTCAAAGCGAGAAAAAGGGTAATAGAGATGAAACATAGGTGAAAAGGAAGTAAATGTAGGAAAACTAAGCATGAAAATGTAATCGTTGTCAAAATGGCTAATGAAGAGGTTAACATGAAAGACTACCACTCGAAACCGCTCAGCTGGAAGTTGCCACTTTTCGCGCCCCAAGGATCATTTTAGAGCACGGTGGATCATTTTAGAGCACGAGAACTCGTATAAATCACTTTTTAGTGATTCTGCTGATCCAGGTATTGCCTGTCGTTATCCATGATGGAAGAAGTTCCAACAGCTTCCCCTTGTTGCGAAATCGACCCACAATCGATTGGATCACGATTGCATCAAGATCTGAGAAGCGAAAATTTCCGTGCGTGCTGCCTTTAACAGTGAAGTTCCATTATTTTGCAAAGGAAGGTGTAATAAGCAGTTTCACAAGCCAGAAACGAAAAGAAACACGAAATTATCAATGCGTTGAAGACAACTTGTAGGCTTAAAGTTCTTTGGCCGTAGTACTTGCGCCGACACCAACCTTTTAGTTTCCTAGGTTAACCGAGTTAAAACCAGGAACTAACCACATTCCTCACATCAGTTGGAATACAACCTGGTTATCTTCGTTTAGGTGGAAAAGCTTGTCTGAAGCAAGAAATGAAGCCTTAACAACTATCTAGTAACGCAGTTGGGGATCAATCATCGGGCAGCGCTCTTATAATGCTGTGGCAGTTTCTACTCCTAGCCAAAAAATCAAAGAAATAAAAGAAGCAAACGTTATTTGATTTGCTGCTGGAACATATTTTTCCTAGTAGCAGCCCATTTCAAGTGGAAAAGTGTCCATTTTATCACAACACTGAGGAAATACTTCCAACCAGCGCTTTTATTCTGTGGCTAGGGCGAAATTACGCATAGCACCTGTGTTCGAACCTTCTTTAGTACCTAATCACAACGCCATCCGGGCACATGCTCAACTAAAAACTTCGAAGATCTCTCGAGGACGTCATGATAATCGGGACCAGCTTTTATGAAATTTGCGCTTTTTCCACGCACGCTCTAGCAGTAGCAGTGCAGTGCCCCAGCGATCCGCCAAAACGTATCCAAACTGTTGTTCATTCCATGGTTACATCACGCTCATTGGAACTAATTGAAATCATGTTATTTTTAGGCACTTCGAATTTACTTGTAAGTGTTCTTGGTTATAAAAGTAAATATTAAGTCGGATATTGAGTTTGTACTATTTTTCTGAACATTCAGTATATTTTCATGAAGTGGACCAGTTGAACTTAGGTTTTTCTCCAAGTAAATATTCGCAGCACTTCTTCTTTACATCTAGAGCAAGTCTTTGGAAAAATCGTCTCATGACTCTACGAACTGTGCTTACAGAACAAAGTGCATACCCCAGCCCAAAATCGACTTCGCTGAGGCAGACATCCACTTCTGCTCTGTCCCTTCAACAGAAATGGCTTCCATTTAGACTGTGTTAACATCCGCAGCAGCTTGAGCTGCATTCGTTTCACTAGTGTAATGGAACGGTTGGAGGTGAGGTTTCATGACACAGAAAATGAGAAGTAGCGGGAACTGAGGAGATTGGTTACAAGTTCGTAAAGAGCGAAGCAAGAGCTAAAAGACACCTATAAAAGGCTATCGGAATTAGTTCAAATTTACTTAAAAAATTGAGTTGGAAAAAACCGCGCGTACTTATTGTCTAGTCCAATATAAGTAAAAAAAGAACAAAGTATAACTGGCAGCTATAACGTGATTACTACCGCTCCTGATGCAATGTTGAAGAACGCAGACTCATATTCAATGCAGAAGATGCGTTAAGCACAAGGACATTAAAAGAAATCCATGAGTTACTTCTTACGCATTTTAATGCGTGGCCAATTGGTTTTATTAGACTGACTTAGTTGAAGTGTCCTAGTCTACGTAATCTGACATGTCGTTAGATTGCTCGGCCATATCTATGAGATCTGTGGCCATGGCTCTTACTCAAAGTTAAGGTTATACTGCATCCTGACACATGGTGAGACAAGATTTTGCGTGAATGCAGCCTTCAAGGATCCAAAAATAATGAATAAAATACACTTCATAGATAGGATGGTTCACAAGACGACTATCTTTACCGCAAAACCACATGCTTGCATGGATTCGTTAGTAAACGTTGGCTAAAAGGAAAGAGATGAACGAGGCGTTTCAACAGTAGGAGTTCTGAACGAGACCTATGTTAGCAAAGCACAAAATTGGGGGGGGGAGGCGGAGTGGATGTTTGCCCTCCAGGTGTCCCAACACTATTCCTGTTTTTATTTTTGCAATTTTACTTTCACTTGAACGTGAAGGTATCTTCCTTCGAATGTCCAGTAGGGGAATTCATGGAGGTTGACGGAGAAATTACACGTAGACGCCGTTCTGAAGTAGCAGTTCTCCAAGTAAAAGCGGATAGTGAACTTTTTCTCTCAGCTATAACGAGATATGACAAAGATCAAGAGGTAACTATACCATAGTTTCTAGAGATTAATTCATATTCGATGGGTGCATGGTGCGTCGATATGAAGAAGGATAACGCCAGAGTGGACGCACGCTTTTATGGCCTTATGGCGACCACGAGTACTTTTCGTTGAGTATTTACATTGCGCTAGTAGTATGACAGCTCAGTTGAACTTTAACAATGAAGCTATATCACTTTATTGTTGAAGTTCTGGCACTGCAGCGCACCAGCTACGAGCAAAGTACACAACCATGACTGGATTAAGGACATCACACGTGGAAATTTCTGTGATTAAAATTCTGACGCATGCACGACGAAAGTTGAGAATCGTACCGGGAACGATCTGGAATCTCAGTGCAGGTTAATCTTCGATCTTCATTCCAATTCTTTGGCCATACGTCGCGACTTACCATAAAATCTTGGGAAGCAATTTGGAGAAGAAATTTTAGTTTCACATAGATATTTAGCTGTTGGTTGGACGGTTATTCCACATGCTCCGAAAAGCTATTTTGCCTAGATGTTTTCATGTTCATATATGCACTGTGGATATGTGAGGGCATGCCTTAACATTGTCTTTCACCATCCCTCTTCAACCATTACTGCCGAGGTCTCAACACTCGAATCAGCTCAAAGACCTAAGTGCATTTACCGAACATTATAGAAAGCTCCCACTCTTTATAGAAAGCTCCCACTCTTCTTGGGAATGTCATCATTATATCCTTCCGACTATTTGTCCAACTTGCCATTGCCTATCATTTTCGTCAAAAAAAAGAAAGAATAGAGGTAAGCAAGTGGATTTGACTCAGTCAAATTCCGAGCTGTTTGTGTCATGCTGGTTCAGCCCTTTTCTTTGTGAAAACCACCATTAGTTCCCAAACCTGTTCATGGATTTAATATTATACCAGAGTATGCTCAAGAACTGAAGATGTAATTCTACTCACAGTCAAAGACTACTTCTGGTTCGACCTAGTTATCAGATTGTTCCTCAGGAAAGCTTTCCTTTATTGGGTAAATTTATTAAGTTTATAGCAGCCATAATTAGCTGTTTAGTATGGACATACATCTAACAAATATCTCGAAATATGCAATATAACATATCATCACAATAGCGACTGATCCGCAATGGATGCGAGGTTCTTCTTACAAATCGAATAGTAGCGACTAGAGCACGAATAGAAACGAACATAATTGCAGTAGTCCAAATTCATGTTAAAGTGGGCCGCGCATCTGGAGTCGTTTGTGAATCCATTGGCTTCCGAGGAAAATGGCTTCCAGAGCCAGTTCCTGGAATATGATAATGTCATGTATGGTACACTGAGAAAATATAGAAGGAAAAAAGAAAATCAAAAATTAATACAAAATTAACTTTGAATTATCATAGGTGGTATCAAAAGAGTAATGCTGGCACGGTTTCCAAGTGAAACAGTTCTATACTTACAGTTCATACGCATCCAGAGCGCCATTCCACTGCACCTCGTCGTCCTCCACTAAGATTGCAGTCCAACTCCAGTAGAATGATGGAGCAAAGTCCATTACCTCGAACTGAATTAACAAAATTAAATTATTCGGCCATTATTTGACCTAAAATTCACTTCAATTTCCAGAATCTTTAGGAAAATTCGCTGCTCACCCATTCATCAAGGCTGTCAGCCGCGAATAACTCAGCGCCTTTCTCATGGCAACGCGTCTCAGCCTCATAGTAAACTAGTTTCTCAGTTTCGACGTAGTAACACGAGTCACCGAAAGTCTTCCATCCGTCTGGACAAGGCTGAAATCTTTCCATTAGTGATAAGGATTAGAATTTTCGTTATACCTTATGGTCAACCAGACCCTCAAAATTTTCCAGCTTCAGCAGTTGTTAAGCAGAGCTTACTTCGGACTGATTGACTGCAGAGGTTTCGTTGTCATCCACAATCTCAAAATCGTCCACGAAAACGAGAACTACCGGGTCTTCACATGGGCAATCACAAGGTTCTTCTGAAAAAAAATTCTCCACTGTTTAATTTTCTAACAGCTAATACATGCTAATGCTTTTTGTTGGCTATATTCGACACATTTTTTTCCATTTTTAACTCCAGCATAGAAGAAAGATTAGCTCGCTGAAATTTCCCTTCAACAACCACGAAGACTCCTTTCGTGGCCTGTTTTCTTCTCTAGTAAAAATATCCTATGCACCTTGTTGCCTGTTTCTGCAGTAGCTTCCCGAAAAAAGGAACCAAAACTAAGAGTGTGAAGCTAGAGTGAAGGACCGAAATGACAAACACCAAAAAGGGTTATGAATTCTAGGCACGTGGTAATTGCTGCGGTCAGATGAATGAACGGTGTGGTGAACACTCCAAATAATGCTCTTAGTTTTTTTTTGCATCAGCAACGAAAAAATGATTGTGAAGAAAATATTTCAACTTGATTCTTTAAATAATTTCACTTGTAAAGTAAATCTTTGGATTTCTGTAGAATTTCAAAAATTGTCGGAAAACAACCTTGACAAAGGGCTGACTTCGTGACACCTGACTAAAATTTATTTATTGCTGGAAGGCAGGGAAGGGTGTGGAATTGATGGTGAAAGCAAGCGATTCAAATTCAAAGAAATTCGAAAATATCAGATTCCATCTCAAATCGAAAACCGCCGTTGTAGGTTTTTTTCTCATCAGTGGTTGGATTTCTAACTTGTGTTGTTTCAATAATTCCAGAACTTCTTAACAACAAAGAAAGCTGTGAATGGCCTCATCTGTAAGCTGAACTCTTTTTCGAGAGCATTAAAATAAGCAAATATACTTAGAAAGTAGCTATTACGACATAATTTGCAATGAAGGTGATATCGTACAGAATAGAATCCAATGAAAAATGACATTTTTATTCATGGCAGTGTTAGGAACCTCAAAACCAAACCTTGTAGTGATGCAACTGTAGCATTGAGATCCTCCCCCGAACACGAACAATCAGATGAAGTCTCCTTCCTGAGCGGAAAGGAGATAGCAGAAATGAGCAGACAGAATACCGGAACAGCTCTGCAAAATGAAGTTCAATCGCTTACTGGATTTATGGATAAGATGGGCAAATTCCCAAGAAAACGTGGTAAACTCACTTAAAGAGCATACTATGGCAATGTTGCCCGAGCCAGTTGTTCTACACTTAAATAGCTACCCACTATGCCTAGAGGATAGCTCAGTGACCTAATGATGACCTAATCATAGTGAACCCCTAACGCCCCGTGGTGTCAGTCGTGCAGACATTTTCTAGAGGTATTGACACCTGAACGAGGTCAATGGCGGAAGGATTTAGTGCAGATGTAGTAATTGCGGTTGATTTGACTACAGGCAACTCGATTGTACTCAGTGGTACCTGAGGGCCTCTACGATTCTTGTAAAGTGAAAGATGCTGGAAGGAAATGTGAAGATAACAATCATTGAATCAATTACTGAGCAGACAGTGAAATTTTGTGCAAATTCGCTAATGCTTTGACTTTTTCAAGAAAAATTGCCAGGATGAAAGTGCACTTGATGCACAGGTGTACAGGACTTATCTGCCGAGCAGCACTCGTAAACCAGAGTACGTTACAATTATCTCAAACTATCTTACTTTGCGGTCTATCAAGGCAGTTGTGGCGATCAGCGCGATCGCCGATGATCGCGACCGCTATCACAGTATTCGCTTTCAAACACGTTATTATCACTCAGTGATGAGGCGAGTATTTTGCAAGTGCTTCTCATTTGATGTTGCCATCATCTGCTTATCGGCCACTTATGCACTTTCTCAATGATATCTTTCTGGAGAAATATCGTAAGGCTTTCTTTTATTAATTACAACACATTCTTTCGCATGGTGTTGTATATGAAATTGGAAAAAGTGTCTCTGAAGCTACATTTATAGTGCATCGCAATCCGATTCGGTCGGATAAGGAAAGATACATATCGATCCCTTCCTTATCTATACGACCAGGATCGATAAGTATCGTTTCTTAGAGTATCCCCAGACTTCGCTAGCAATCGTGGCGATCGCCACGACAGCCGGCTGTCGTCGCGATCGCAACGACCGCCGGCGATCGCCACATGGATAAAGTGAATGAGGAGAAGCCAGACGTCAGAACGATGATAATAAATGGAGCGTGACGATCGATAGGCATCGATTCCACTATAACTACCACTCACATTGCCAGTTCATTTTGAGCACATCTTTGAGAGTACGGGCGATGAGCTCCGTTTGGCAGCGATCCATGGCGATGTAATGTGGCAATCGATACGTATCACTTCCACGGTCCTTATCTCTTACATCGCTGGTTTATTTTGATTCATTTTGAACTGGCGAAGTCTGGTGATAGTTTATCCGACCGGATCGGATTCCGGCGCGCACTATAAATGTAGCTTAAAAGCTTAGCTTAAGTATCTTTAGCTACTAGTAAGCTTCCAGTTATAGTACTTTCCGATTTTTTTTTCGTTCATTTTTGAATTAGAAGAATTTACTTCAACATCGTTTTTGTATTATTACATTTCTATTTGTAATACACACACACGTACAGCTAGTGTTGAATCCTTTATTGCTTGAAAATTCCATTCAACAGTGCAACAAAGTACATACATGCCTTTCCAGAATGGTGCATACCTTTCTTCGGTAGTTTTGTATTACTATTGATTCCTCTATGCTTGTGTACAGGGAACAACAATTCAACCCGGCCTATAGACACATCTCTTATGAAGGTATAACTCCGAATAAGATATCTCCTAAATGAATGCCATGGGATATTTCCGCTCTTCTTCAGACTGAGATAAGGAAGGAAAAATCGGAGAGGTCCGCAATGGAAAGCACTAGGTAAGTGGAACAAAAAAAATTATAGGACAATGTTGAGCTAGCAACCTCTTCTTGAACCCTGGTCTTTAAATATGGACAGGTCTGTCGCTGAAAACAGTGAAAGACAAGAGCCGGCTGTGGAGATGAATTCACCCACAATGGTAACGCGAAAAGGCACATCTGTCACAGATCGCGACGTTGTCCTAGTCGGTTTTTCACTGATTTCTACAAATTTCTTACCTAAAACACTTAAATTTTCTTGGATGAGAAGATAGCGTTCAGATGCTATTCGACCCGAACTATTTGTAGCAGGGAGCCGTTTCATTGGTCTGCGGTTATATTAACAACTCTGAATGTATAATCTTTGAAAATAATAAAGATTTTGCTGCAGATAATATTGGTCGATTGCTTTATGAACTTCGCTGTTACTGCACCGAGAGAACCTCGGAAACTGCCCAGTGGGCCTCCAGGGGCACATACTCCGTCGTAGTAGGAGTCGCATAACTTAAAAATTGGTTTGCTATTCTGGTTTCTCTCGGTTACATGTTCATGAATCCTAACCCAGGTAAGCCATCCACAGCGGAGCTTCGATTATTTTACGGTTTACATAGGTATAAAAGACAAGTTACACTAGGGTACCCTCGTCAGACGCACGTATTCATCCGCGAAGGATTTAGGACAATTTGTACTAGCTGCGTGCATCTATCGAGCTTCAGATACACACATCTACTTGCGAAGGAATTTTTGAGGAGGATCGGTGAACGTCTCAGACAATTTCGGGGGCAAATCCCGTTCCAAACAAGCCAGGGGCGAGGGAAAGAATGAGCGTTTGGGTGTATTAAGTAGCCGCGTTCAGGCCCGTGTAGGACCGCTTAAAACGGGGCTTGCATACCTATCCACCAGTGGCGGACGCAGGGGAGGGGGCGGGGGGGGGCGCGCGCCCCCCCGAGAATGGGTCGCCAAATTTTCGAAATTACTTTACAATACAAATAAAAATCTTGTGTTAGTTTATTTTTAATTGTTTATTTTTATTATTGTTTTTAATATATTTTTTATTTATTGTTTATTATTATAATTAATATTATTATTAATTTTATTTTCCGTCTGGGTCCCCAAAACGGTGGAGACCCCACTTTTCTTCCCACGCCCCCCCTCCCGCCCACTTTCTGCGTCCGCCACTGCTATCCACCCAAGTACTGTCCGCGTTCAGGCCGCCATGAGCCCACAAAACATGAGGCGCAACTGCTACTAATCGGGTGTGGAGCGTTAGTTGCGGTTGAACATTAATTGCATGAAGTGCGAAGATCTCGCACCTCACTCGCACCTCCGCAACATTGACAACCGTTGCTCTAGCAGTCTGCGTTCTCCAGAGTTAGTAAGGGCGGCTGCCGAGGACAACTCGGACCAGTTGTCGCGGACGACATCTAGGTATTGCAGCCGTCCGGTAATATACGTCATCAAGGAAAGCGGACTTACAACAATGTTGTTCAACATCCTATACGAAAGGTCAATTTATGTCAGGAATACTCCTTGCTTGAGCTTCTTACTTATTTATGTCAGGAAAGCGTCTTGCTTAGACAAGCGAATTCATATTGAATATGGAGATCAGATTCAGATTTTGTTTTTCGATCAAGCGCATTTCCCACCACAAACACTCAAGCATAGTGCAATGACTAGAAATCAATCGTTGAGAGCAGTTCTCTCGAAGCATTCTCAAAAAGTTGTTCTTGTTGTTATCGTTCAATTTGCCACTTTTGTTGATTCTCTGAACCAGCTACTGCCTAATTGGGACAATAATTATCCCGAAGACATCTCACTGACCTTGTCGAAACATCTCGAGGATATGATGACGATCTATTGCAGATCTAGCCGTTTACTTCATCACATCGATTTTTAGGACAATACAGACAAAACTTGGGAAAAAGAATGATCCATGTTGTTTTGCACGAATACTGTTCTTAGAGGAGGAAGGGTACTTTATAAACCTGTTGTTGCGGCTAATGTTTCCGAAAGGCAGTGATATTAAATCCCGTGGAAAAAACCGCACGAACTTATTGCCCAACCTAATATATGTCCAATATTTTGGGTGTTTCGAAGATTGAAAATGGTCCAATAATTCTACTCTGATATTATAAATAAGGGTCAGCAACGCAACACGAGTTCGCAATACGTCGAGTTGAACCTCCAGCTGCATCGGCTGCTAGGGCATCACCATCTGAGTAGAAAAGAAATCAGAGGTGCTTCGATTATCAACCGGATGAGTTTAAGAGTGAACCGTTTCGGATTACGATCACTTTCCTCATTTCCCGCCGCCTTTCAGTTCCACTCTGCACAGCTCGCCCATTTTTCCTACTGGAAGCAAACAAAATAGTCTCTAGCGCAGATTTTGACAAAATTGATCACTACGTTCGTTCTGACCATGGTGCTGAACCTAGGATTGCAACAGAATCTGAGGGAGCAAAATTATCGAGTGCTACCTTTACCCGGCTGAGGTTTGTGACAACTGCGACATCGCGCGCGACGTACTTTAGGGATCGCGGCAAATATCAGTTTTTCGGGGCCCGCCCACATGTCGTAATGGGCAGTGCGAGTGACTTGGACAATTAAAGGCGCGAGCGAGGTGCGAAGACGCTAACGACCCTTGAAGCATATCTGGAGTTTCGCACCTATAATTGGACCGCAACTAACGCTCGCCATCCCTACTAATCCAGCGCACAAGGCAGCATTTTCCACAATTACGTATCTGTCAATTGGACGCTTGCACTGTGATAACCTCTGGAAACTTAGTCACTACTTTCTCACAGTCTCGCACGCAAGACCTCCTGATTCGAAGCCATTGTGGATCCAAAGTGGTCCACCGTAGTTTAAAAGCGACGCATGTTCAAATCCTCATCAGAAATATTAGGTTGGTGCAAAAATAATGCGCGTTTTTCACTGCTTCATCTTCGGTGCAGAAAACTTCCGGTGTTTCTCATCATCTGTATGAGAAGTTGCATATGGTTTTGTAGCAAATTTCATGGCCTTTTCAATCATCTCATGCAATTTGAGCGAAGTTCATGTTTTCGGTGAATTTTTAGTTGTGGAAGGAAAGGCGCCAAAACGAGTTTTTTGCCATACTCACTTCAGCGAGCTAAAACTCGCCGGCATCTCAGCAGGAACCGCTCGGAATACTACCATAGTTTTGGCGAAGGGAGTGTGAGCGAATGCACTCCGCCGAGCTGCTTCCGGATTTTTCGGCTTGGTGTGCCTTGCTTCGAAATTAAGGAATGTCGCATAGATTTTCCTGGGGTTTGCGATCCCCAATTGATGACAACTATCAAAGAACACCCATCCAAAACAACATATTTGGTTTCGTAGAACATCACCGGTAATTGTTGTCAGATCATCCCTTCCCTCAGTAAAAATGGGAGGACGAAAAAGCACGACGAGTTGATGTCGCGCATACTGAACGAGTACCACATTGATCTTCGATGAGAGGTCTGCTTCGCGCCTTTGCAGTGAAAGAATTGCAACAAAACAGTCGGTCGCTTACTATAAAATGTGAAGAATGGACTCTCTTCTACAAAATGAGGTGCCTCGCTGAATAGTTGGAGGAGGAAGATGCACCGAAACACTTCCAGAAACCGAAGGAATACCAAAATAAGGTCACGGCGAATTTGTGGTGACCTGCTGCAAGAATTGCTCACTGCAGCTCACTCATTCTTCCTAATCTGGTAAGTGGTTTCAGGACGTAAATGAAATAAATTAGAAACTTCACTGTGTGGCCCCAGCATTGCTCAATAAAATGGATTCTTCACTCCTGTACGGCACCGTCCAGGCACACCCTGCACGACAGATTCTTCACAGGTTGGAGCAACTGAGTTAGGAAGCTCGGAGTCCTACATCATAATCAGCAAGCTTCTCGCTCACCGACTACCACTTTCCCGAGAACCGGGGCGACTTCTTCCAGGAGAATTTTCTCGAAGACTAAAGTGATACCAAAACTGCCCTCCGGAAGTTCGTCGATTCTAGAAGGTCCTGTCAGAATTGCACGGTAGTCGGAGAACGTCTACTTTATTGCTAAAGATTTGCGGATTAAAACGTTTCTAAGCTTTTTGAAAAAGATCGATTTTGAACGGAGTTATGAGGTTTGGAATCAAAGGCATACAAACGCGCATTATTTTTGCACCAACCTAAAAAAACGAAAAGATGACTGTTTGCAAGGTAGATCCATGTTTTCATCGTGCTAGCTTTCTTTTATTACAGAGCGGATTCGAACCAGCCTGACCATTGCTCACGAAAGATTGATAGTCCGCAGCTTTATTCATTAGGCCATCCATGCTGCTGAACTCATCCATTCCGGTGTTGCCTCCGTGCTTTATCGCGTCTCTACTATCAGCAACCAGCCATTCCGACAGGGCCAGCTCCTTATTCAACCGAAATATGTTGTCTTTCAGGCCGATTTGTGGAAATATTTGATCGCCACCACAGCCGGCTGTCGTCGTGATTGCCACGACCGCCGGCGATCGCCACATGGATAAAATGAATGAGGAGACCCCAGTCGTCAGACATATGCCAATAAATGGAGCGTGACGATCGATAGGCATCGTTTCCACTATAACTATCACTCACAACGCCAGTTCATCTTGGGCACATCTTCGAGAGTACGGGCTATGAGCTTAGTTTGGTAGCGTTCCATGGCGATGTAATGTGGCAGCCGATACAGATCATTTCCACGATCCTCATCTCTTATATCGCCGGTTAATTTTTATTCATTTTACACTGGCGAACTCTGATGTTCATTGGCGATACATTTGGCGAGGATTATTTGGCAACCTCGCCAAAGATATCGCGCTTGCCAACTACCTAGGCAAACGAAGCCCGTCAAATGTACTGCCAAATAAGAAGTCCCGTTAAATGGATAGCAAAACAAAACTCGTCAAATGTATCGCCAAACAAACCCCGCAAAAATTTCGACATCATCGAGCCATGATACCGATCTCCGGAGTCTGCAGCCTTACCAGCTGAGCCATCCAGGTGAAAAGTCGATACCTATGCCTTCAAATAAGAATGAAATAAACGCTCTATCAGAACACACGTAAAATGTATCGGCACGCAAACCTTGCCATTTGTATCGCAAAGCAAAACTCGTCAAACGCATGGTCAACAGATTCCCTTGCCAAATGTATCGCCAAACAGGTTCTCTACTCATTTATGGCCAAGCAAAATTTTATATCGTAAAATGCATTGCCTAACACATTCTCTTTCCTAATGTATCGCCAATGAACATCAGAGAAGTCTGGGGATACTCTGAGAGCTCTTTAACACCTTCGCGACAATGTGCCCAACCGGTTGACACGTGCCATGCCAAAATCGTAAGGTCGCGAACGGATGACTGCTGGCGCCTGGCGCATGGAAGCAGCTTATTCACAAGTGAGATGTACGCATTTACGGTCTTACGGCAATCCGGGGTGGCTGCGCGGTATTTTCATCCAGAATGTGCATGTCGTGTTGAGCGACGTCCACGGACTATCTTCCTGGAATGCATGAGTGCGTTCGGAGAGCCACAGACACGCGCATCTAGTATTAGTTGTTCTCTCATTCGTTCCGTACCCTATTTGTGGGAAACCTCGCCATGACATCAACTATCCATGATATTCAGAAAAAAGGCACAATCATCTACAACCCATTAAATAATAATTTATTAAGCCAGTCTATGATATAGGTGACAGGCGGACGACAGTTTCACCGATGAACTCTCCAGTTCCCGTGCCAGACGCGAAACTGGCTGCCGGATCAGTTTGTCCTGGAGCCATGGCCGCGTACTGCACTGTCATCTTCTCTTCGACACATTTACAATTCTGTAAAACTCAGTTCGTGCTCTCATTTAAAAACTTCTCTTCAAAAGGGAATCTCTGCTCACAGCTCGAGTTAGTATTATTGTTGCTTTGCCCAGTTCAGGAATCACTCCATACCTATCTTTAGCCGAGTAGTTTGAATTTGGTGGAAAAACCAGCTGGCATTGTTTTATGGTAACATGGCAATTTTTAGTATAAAAAATCAGAGACATACCTTGAAGGCAATTTTTCTGTCGCTGTTGTTTTTTAATTCTCTTCTGGATTCGCCAGTACCGACGAAAAGAGGATTCTGGGTAGGTACGACCATAGACGGTATTACAAGGGCCATTGCTATTAAAGAATGAGTAACACTCAGCGGTGAAATGATTTTAGATTTCAAGAAATGTTATCAGAGGAAATGACGTAACAAAACACATACGCAGGAACTTAGTGCGGACGGTCCGCTCCACCATTACCGGCCGGGAATCACCGGGTCGGAGCCCGGCCGGCAATGATAGAGCGGGCCGGGCAAAGGTGGGCCTTCGCTGAGTCGGAACTGCTAGAAATCGAATGGGTACAGGCGCTTCTGCTCCAACTCGAGTGCGCAGGATAGCGTTGTCCAAGAGTACCCGTCAGTTGGCCACCGGTAGTGTGACGACTTTTGGCAACTCGGCCAGTGGTTGCGCAGTGCATCGCACAGAAGAGTTTCGGGTTCGACTCCGCTATGGATAGCGATATAAGGGCAACACAAATAAGCAATTCTCATTGTAAAAAAGGAAATATGGCTTTTTGCAAAGTCCCTGCGTGTTTCCGGAGTGCTAGCCTTCTTCTATTACTGAGCGGATTCGAACCAACTTGGCCATTGTTCATGAATGTCTCAGAGTCCACTCCTTCATCCACTCAGCCATCCTGCTTCCAATTTGCTTTAATCGGCGGATGCCTTCATCCTTTATCAGTTCTGTCCTATCATCATCAGACCTTTCCGAGCCGGAAGGCTTAATTGGTCGACCTGCTGGCCGGTGATGGGCTGCTGCCCAGCATGTAGATAATGATGAGCCAGGCGCCGGAAAATGATGGGTTGCTGCCCGAACGGTCGGCACCTACTGGATCGGGCCAGCCGGTCCAAGTGTCTGAGTATGAGTTGTAACATCCGAAAAAAGTTTTCTTTTCAACGCGGAGTGCACATCGTTGTGGAATAACATGCAAAAAGGCTGTAAAGGCTTCTAAGCTTACTACCGCTCTTCAATCGCAGATGTCCTTTGTCTGGACCCCACGGAGCTTCTCAGGGCGCCATGGCTCGCTCAATTTTGTTTTACTAATGCATTATTTGGTCCCGGGGATACTTCACATCTGAACAAATGAATTTTACCACCATTTATTTCAAGGCCAAGTATAGACACTCAGCCTAGTCGTAACACTAGCGTTGCTGGGCGAGTCCAGTAAATCATAGCTCCTTCCCATTAAAAAATGAATTCTGCTAATTGATTTTTCTAGTTTCGACATTTCATATATTGTCATCCTTAGCCACTATAGTTGCATGACCAAGACTTAGAGTATCCCCAGACTTCGGTAGTTCAAAATGAATCAAAATGAACTGGCAATATAAAAGAAAACAAAGATGGAAGCGACACGTATCGATTGCCACGTTACGTCGCCTTGGATCGCCTCCAAACGGAGCTCATCGCTTCTCATCGCCTGTTTTTCTCGAAGATGTGCCCAAAACGAACAGGCGATTTGAGTGATAGTTATAGTGGAAACGATGTCTATCGATCGCCACGCCACATCAATTATCATCTCTCTCACGTTTGAAGTCTCTTCATTCAGCTTATCCATGTAGCGATCGCCGGCAGTCGCGGCGATAGCGACGACAGCCGGCTGTAGTGGCGATCGGCACAATAGCTGGCAAAGTCTGGGGATACTCCTAAAGAACAAACTTGATGCTTCAGGTGAAAAGGAACTCAACCTTTGTTCGGTGACAGGTGTCTAACAAATGAAAACGTATCAGCCCCACATCAAGGATAAAAAATTCCAACAGTACACTTACAATATGTCCTACTTCAGCATTAGCGCGAAACATGCGTAACAGCGCTCTGGACGTTGCAGGAAAAGTGGTCACACACGCTCACTTTCTCTCGGGAACCCGTTGCGCATCTGGCGTGGAACAGATATGGAACGCTTTATTGTCGCCATGGCTGAGTGGTCTAGTGGTATGATTCTCGCTTAGGGTGCGAGAGGTCCCGGGATCGATCCCCGGCTCAGCCCAACGTTTTAGCGTCTGTATTCACAACATTTGCAGTCAGAAATCACACCACTGTTCAATGAAATGCATTGCTAAATATTCGAAAGGATACAAGGAATTTTACATGCTTACATAAGGAATGAGTAACAGTGTTGTAAAAATAAAGGTGTGAGACATTTGAAACCGTAGACAGAGAGTAGGAAGTGGAAGATATGACTAAGAAAAATTAGTGACGTCACACAAATAATGCATGGCTCCCCATTTTAGCTAGGAGCTGCCCAAGCTAGAGACGCGGGTTTAACTTGCGCTGATAGGAGAATTTAAAGAAAAAAACGAATTGTGAAGGCCTTCAAAAATGCAGTACTCATAAATTTTCGAGAAAAGGCGATACCCTAATAATTGGACACCATTGGATACGCTGTGGCACTCGTAGTCGATTTACTAAAAAAATTGAAATAAAGTATTTCAGCGACATTTAATGCACCGGTTGCGTAGAATCTCAGCAGCACTGCCAAATTTGGACGAAGGGTAATATATGATGACATCTATTCTGAAAGCTTTTTCTGGAGGTTTGGCTCACTCATGAAACAGGTTGTTGAGAAAAACAGTTTACTCATAGGTACATAGCTGGCAGGAGAAAATGCTTAAAACTTCCTTTCCAGCCTAACGCTCAGAGAACTAGTCCAGCTTTACTATTAACTCTCTTCTCGCAGCTCATAACTGGCCTTGTTCTTTCTTAATGAGATTAGCAGTGCATTCACTTAACGCACCAATTTGTCTTCGATGTTGGAACGAAAAATCATGGCTTTCAATCTGTATATATATATATATATATATATATAGCGAATATTTTGTGTGCTTGTTTGTTTGTTTGTTTGTTTGTATGTTCCTTATAGAAATCGCGGAAGATGAACCAATCTGGACCAAATTTTGCATACCGGAGGTTACAGGTTACTTTCCACCTGGGATTATCGATTGGTTTATCGGCTATATCGATTTTATCGATTTTTCACCATTTTTATCCAGGGGTCTATGAGGACATGTCTACTAAGGTTCTTCAATATGCTGATCACGATTATGACGGCCGTTTCGCACGGCGGCTTATTGATTTTATCGATTTTTCTACAACTTCCGCTCGGGGTGAGGACATGCCCACTGGGGTTTTCGACTGAACACAATTGTAACAACCGTTTTGAATGATGATATCGAGTTACTGATTTTATGGATTTTTCACAGCTTCCACTTAGGGGTCAGTGAGGACATGTCTGCTGGAGTTATGCGCTGATTCCAAACATGACAACCACTATGCATTGAACATCGAGTTATTGGTTTTATCGGATTTTTAATCAAGTTTTTGACTTTTTCCGCTACCTCTCAAGGACGAGTAAGAGCGCGTTTACTGAGGTTCTCAAAGATGCTGATCGCAAATATGGCATGCTTTTTCCATAAAGTTATTATCCAAATAACTGCACTGTTTCATTTTTCGCCAATATGTCGCTTAAATAAGGCTCATTTAGGTCCGTCAGCATGCTGATCACCAAAATTATGAGCATTTTCAACGGATTTAGCGGTAGTAGCAGATTTCCTCATCAGTGTGAAATAGCCGGAGTAAGTGGAACACCCGAGCGAAGCCGGGCATAGCGTCTTGTTCTATATAATGAGCACATCTAAAGCAAGGCACTATTTTTACGAATCGAGCGATTTGAACTAGACAAGTAGGTTTATGTTGGCCGCGTGTTTTCTACTGATGTTTCAGTAACAATTGTTAGCATCACCTTCATAGATAAACAACACTGAGAAGTGAATGGTTTCATTTTTCAAACAAACTTTTGCAACAGGGTGCAGTTCTCATAATGCAGTCCTTACAGTTAGAAAGGCCATATGTGTGGCTTCGTAAGTGCTAGCCTATAGATCACACCGAGGGGACAAAAGCGAATAACCTAATCATTTTGGTTAATATTTAGTTCGGGACTCGATTCAACAAATCCTGGTGTTGTGGAGAGAAAAGTCATTCTCCTCCTAGCATTCCCCAAAAATTGCAATGTTTCCCGTTTCTCGAACAACCGCACTTTCGATTTATTCGGAAGCGATTTTTCGAATTCTACATTATCTAATGCGTTATTTGATCCTGAGAATACTTCACATCTGAAGTAATGACCACCGACCTTGTAATAGTGTTGCCTCTAAATTCCTGCAACGTTTAATGCTGATTTCAGAATGGTTTACGATATTCACCCGGTTCTTGTTAATAATAGCTGGCCTATTCTTTATTCAAGCGATTCTTCTATTCACATGCAGCGAAAGAGGAAGTTCTAAAGAACATTTGGTGCTCAGGAAGGTAGAAAAATGCATCGTAGCGGCTGTTCCGCTTTTATGGTACTACTGATCTGCCTTAGAGCAGTATCCTATTGCAGGTTAGCAAGGATGAAGCGGAGACCTCGGCAAAGCAAAATAAGTGAGCTTTCTCTTTCAGAAACTTCTGAGACACCTCTAAACATTTATAGGGTTCTCAACCTTGTTTCCTTGATTTCCCGATTTTTTTGCTAGCTCAGTACTAGTTAATCAGAGGTAATGAAAATTCCATTCACAACCTACTCCGATCTTAGTAAGTGCTAGCCCATAGATCACACCAAGGGGACAAAACCTTCTCCGTTCATTTTCCAAGATTTTCCCCTATTTTCTATCGTGACCATTTGCTAATTAAAAAGAACATTCTTGCCCCAGCTCAAAAAAAACCTGTCTTTCAAATCAGAAAGTAATCTTTCAATCGACTTGCAACAAACCGGCCTCTACATGCTTGATACTTCTTTATTCCTTGCCTTATACGCATTCTAAATGTTACCATGTTCCCTATTATAGTTCGAATGCTCATGTCAAACAGAAGGATGAAAATGGCAACGTTGGAAGTCGTGAAGATAACTCGTGTTCCACTGGAGGAACCCAGAGACGTAAAACAGAGAGTAGATTCAATGACGACCTACTGATGGCCTTGGTATTCACCTTTCCTCCATGGTGTCCCTACATATTCTTCATGAGAAGTTGTGCATTTTTTCATCATAGATGGTGTGAATTTACGTCATGCAATTGCTTCCATTTCACCGAAGAATTCACTCATTTAAAATCAATTACTACTCCAAACAACAAGGATACCTAGATACAATGAAGATTGCATTCTAATAAATTAATTTAGAAACCACTTCTGTTAATTCCTTAATTAATATATGGCCAACCATAGAAGAAACCGATTGCTCGAACAACGACTTGACAAGGAAGAAGTCTAAGAAGCTGGACAGACATGAACTTACATAAATACTAAGGCTGAGAGATGTAGTGGTAAGATTCTCGCTTGGAGTGAGCTCCCTCGCATTTTCTCGGGTTTTGGCAGCATCCTTCACTTCAAAATTTCTCTAAAAACTCCAACGTTGATTTTCAAAAAGACAGTGGCCCAAAAATGCACAATATTGCGCTATTATCCAGGAAAACACCTTTGATCATAAAGGCAAAGTGATCGCTCAATGTGAGCCATGCGAATGAAGGCGCAGCTCAGCGATGAGCAGCCCTGTCTTTAATGGGTAAAAAAATCATACGGGGTCCTTGTCATTGTCACCAAATCCTTTGTCAGCAAGTTTCCAAGAAATTTTCGTTTACCCTGTGGTCCTCTGCAATGCATTTGCGACCCATTTATTCCAAATCGAGATACAGTGGACGTCAATGGTGTTGGCCCATTCGCGGCCTCGAGAAGGACGTCTCGCAACCGCGCCGCGCGCGCCGTAACCGATGTTTCTGCTGCTGCTATGCCATTTCTACCAGCTTTTCTACCCGATTTCAACGATTTTCGACCAAATCGGGAAGAAAAGAGGCTAGAAATAGCATCCTGGCGGCAGACGACACCGATCCCGACGCGCGCGGCGCTGTCGCGCTGCGTCCTTTTCGAGGCCGCAGATGGGCCACCGCTATTGCCGTTTACTGTATGTGGTCACGCACGCTCTCTTTCTTCGGAGAAGTCGTTTCGCACTTGGCGTGGAACAGATATGAAACACGCACATGTTCCCATGGCTGAGTGGTCTAGTGGTATGATTCTCGCTTAGGGTGCGAGAGGTCCCGGGATCGATCCCCGGCTCAGCCCAATGTTTTAGTAACAGTATCCAAGAAAACCGTCACTATAATAGAAGTTACTTCTTTTTTTTATTGGAGTGGATAGGAAACAGTGAAATTTGTGTGAATATAGGTTCATATAGGTTGAAAAGAAACTTTTGCAAACATGTAGTCGGCGGAGAATTTCCGACGAAAAAAAAAACGGCTGGCGTTGCAGGCAACTATTGGGTTGGTCCTAAAGTTTTGCACCAAGTCCATAGACTTTGAATTAAAATGCCACTACATGTGCTATCATAGATATGAAAAAAAACTTATGGATTTTGCCGACCTTAGAATGTTGAACGAAGTGATTTATCGAAACGGGACTGATGAAGATGCTCTCACATTCTACCTAGATTCAACACGTATGAGGGGTTTGAGTAGTCAGGGAAGTCAGGTCTATCACATCAGATATCGATCTACTGTGCTTTAGGTGCAACTCCTCTGGCTGAGCTTCGTTGAGAGCCAGGTGCATCTGGGACATCTAGATACTCTGGCCGGGTTGGTCGGATTTTTATGTGGTTCCCTATCCAGCATCAGAGGGTGAAGAGGGTCGAAGCCACTATTCTACGAATCGAGCACTCACCGGCGCATGCTCGGTTCCTCATGTCAACTCGTCGTTTACCCACATTCAAATTGGTGCACATATGGCGTGTGATATAGGACATGAGCGTAATTTTGTGAATTGTTCATGAACGGCGGGAAAATGTGAGTGAATGGGCCAATAGTAGCACTCGTACCGCCCCTAATGAGCCACACCAATCCAAAATCCTTGTTTTGGGCCCACTAGCAATGCAGTAGCTTTTCAGATGGACAAATTGCCTCATAAGAGAAGTCGGTGACAATGCTGAACACAAATACACCATAGAAATACATATGAAATACTTTATTCTCCGCCATTTTAAATAAATGCAATAAATGCAGTGTGATACAAGTAGCGTTTCACTAGTAGTTACGAACAATGCTCTGAAAATCAATAAATCAATAATTCAATAAATACTGCGGAATGAAATAACAAGGGGATCGAACATACCTCCAGAACGTAATTGTTGTTATATTGCCTGCTGATATCTTGGAAGCGGGTAACACCTGAAAAGAGAGGAGGCATAAGATAAAGGTGATCACTGCGGCTGGCTGTACAGGGTATTAGCAGGAGCTAGCCTGAGAGAGGAAGGGATATTCACGTACCTGTAGGCAAAAGCTCAACTGTTCGGCTCCAGTGTCTAGCTTCACCGGGTCCGTCACGAAGCACTGTATCCAGTTCGCCATGAAAAATTGAACTCTTTAATTGTAACATGCGAAGACACATCAAAAATTTGACTGAAGATAATGTATGATGACCAAACGATTGAAAAAATGCATAATGGAGAGCAGTATGTGGCAGTCATTCGTAATTCTACGATACGCTAACCATTTGGGAAGAAAAAATATGTAATAGAACTAAAATATAATGCTAGATGTATAATATGAGTTAGTTCACCTTCCATGTCTTCTGACTCTTCTCGTCCAACAGTTGTCCATGATCATCACGCCATTTCCAGTTGTCTTCGGTTTTACGCTCAACCACTCCTTAATTAGGCTTAGAATACTCCCAAGCTGATTGGCAAAAAGACGAGAATTAGAATTATGCTCGTTCTGTGATGTCCAGCCGCCGGACGATGGCTCAAAAAGCAGACGCCGGCGACTCGGACGCGATTTCCGACGGCGGCGATTTCGTCGTTTCATTGTTGTGCCAGTGCACGCCTCGTTAGCTGCTGCATTGACAGTCAACGCATTTGACTGCAGCTGCCTACTGCGCCTACATTGCCCTTAGTGAGCTCATTTTCTCAGCGACAACTCGTCCGAATCAATTACAGCGATAAAAAAGGTAGTAATAGAGTCATCGGTGTGTTCGATGCACCTGCTGCCTTGGGAGAAATCGCCTTTTCAATGCCTTTCATCTGAACATACAAGGCTTTGGTAGCTGTGTTTATACTTCATCGCAGTGCGACTGGCGTGATCGCGGTCGACATGAATAGTGTTCAAGAACGGCTGATTCGGTGTGGAAGCAAACGCATATCTACGGGCGTGTAATTAGCGGCTGTCTTAGTGACGCAACGACGCAGATCTCACTGTTTATACTCCCTTCCTTTGAATATCGCGCGATTGCACCCCGTTTGCTAGCCGGTGCGGCAAGATGATTCCGTTACCTTCGTGGATCTGCCATTTATTTCTTTTTTTCTCTAATTAGCTCGTTGCCTCGCGCATTTTGGAGCCGCCGACGTGAAGGGATTGCATCGCGATTTAGTATAAAAACACATTGCTATGACACCTTGCATCACAGTTCTAGCATAGTCAGAGGAGCAAATCCGTCTAGATTAGCGCTCACAGGAATTAAACGTTGATTCTGGACATGACCAGATTCACTACGCCTTCCTTCGCCTGTCCTCCCAGCGCCCTCTCCTCCCGCCCCTAAATCAGCATTGGTGAACTCTACCAGAAACGCAATTCACGTCCAGCGCCCCGAATGCAAATGGATTGTGCCGTTGAATTCTTATTCAAATAGCGTGCCGTCAACGAGGAATATTTTAATAAAGAGGCGTGGCTTTCCCACGTATCGACACACTGAAGGATTCGAAATGTCACGCGCTTCGCATTCTGTCGCACAATAGGCGTTTTTGTAGCAGCGTTGGTTCTCGATACCTACCTTGTGAGCCTTGTACAAGCCACACCCCCTCGGGATCAGCAGCATTGGAAAGGAGTTAAACCCATAAATGCACGAAAATTTTTCTTACGTGTACTCCATATGCGTGTATGTTAGGATATAAGCGTTTAAAATCAGCAGGATCTGTGTGGGTGTGGCTAACGTCCCAATGACGAATGATAAATATGTATTTCTTGGTAGAAATCCTCTCCAAACGATGTCAATCTCAAGCGTCAACTAGTATTTGCAAGATACTTCCCAGAACCCCTTCTGTTTCATGAATTTTCGCAGTAACTCTTGTAGTAAAGGTGTTGCGATATGATGAGGGAGAATGGGCGGAGTCGCTGTTCCACGATTGGTGCATTCATGTATCCCTTTACATCGCCAAGTGTCAAACAAATGGCCATTCCAGCGCAAATGTACAATACAGTGCAATATTCCTATGTGAACGACGAATGAATCACAGTAGGGTGAGTAGATGAATGAACCAATCGTAGAATGGTGGCGCCGCTTCCTTTTCTCACACATCTTTCCCATTTAAACATCAAAGCTAATGTATGCTACAAGCCACAAGACTTGAAATGTATAAATCTTCACCTTGTCCTTACAATATTACAATATCGTAGAGGGTGTGTATCATCGTGCGGGAAAACGGGGCGTGGTACATTTCTGCGATTGGTTCGTTCAAATCCTCCTCCCGCCCCAAACGGCTGACTCGTTCCCTTCGCGCGCGATTCCACTATACATGTGCATGCAAAATTTGAATACGATAGAGGACGAGTTGATCGTGGAGGGCGGGAAGGTCCTCCCCGTTTTCCCTCACGATGATACACACCCTATCGTAGACACAGACATAGGTGTTATGGGCAACGAAAGTGGGTGGGGCCTATTATCATAAAATATTTCACTCATAAATACATATTGCAGCATTGACTAGTGCACAAATAAACTACACCCGATAAAATTGCTCTCCCCAATTGGTACCACTACTCTTCAGAAAACAGAATTGCCGTGATCACTGTACTCCATTGTAAATTATGCATTTGCAGAAAACAGAGGATTTCGAGAATTTTCTGCTTTTTACTGTGTTGTCGCATCTTTTCTCATTTATGCTCGGTGGCTGTGAAAAAAATTCGCTAATCCAATGCCAAAAACATGCCTATCGGATTGTTTTGAGTTTTTCTGGGGATGGCATGCTGTTGACATGCATATTCATAACACGCCCCGTTTTCAACTCCAGGCATCAGAAGTATTTCTGTCGTTAGCTCGGGTAGCCCCCATATTCCTGATTTATCGGATTCCATTACTTACTATGAATGACCTCCCTGAGGCTAAGAGGCGTGGAAACTTCTGCACAGCCCTGCTGTGTATGTTGCTATGTGTTGCTTAAGTTTCCAGACGAAGCTAACAACTGATGGCTTGTGATTAATGTCTCGCCGGATGTACCCGACGCAATATTGCGTACATTCTTGCAGAAGTGGCACAAATCAGTCAAAGTCTGGAGTGTTTTTGCACTGTGTGTCTAGAGGGAATCAGTGAATGCTGGCAGAAGGCTATGACGAAATCCACATTCTTCATCTAGACATCTGAATCTTTCCGAACTTTCCTCATCAGCCGTGTCTTTTCAAAGGAATTCGGGTCAATAAGCATTGGAGCACTTATTGACTATGGAGCATGATTTCGTATTCGTTAAACATTTTCTGGTTCTCTTCTCCATCTAAGCAATCATTGTTCGAAGTGGAGGAAGGAACTATTCTACATTTCTTTTCTTACCCTGCATAATTCTGGAAACTTTTTATTTCATTTTTTCCTCGGATCCTGATAAATCCTGAGGAAGTTTGCTGTAGAGAAGGAACCCTTAGAGCTGGACTAGAGACTTGAGGAAAAAACCGAAAAATTAAAAAAAAAGAAATAGAGTGGAGTTTTTTCACGGAAATGAAGCAAACGAGTAAGCGAGACGCTAACCGCGCCCATTTTGGTAATGTATCAAGCTCTAATGTCTATTTTTCATCACTTACCCTTCCTCCGAACGTCCTTTCTACGTATTCGTAGTTCCTCGCAAGGGTTCGAGTTGTATTTTGAAAAAAATGGAGGTCATTGAGCCCTGAGCTTCCATTGGCAATGGGGCGCAATTTTATACTCGGAGAATTTTTGTGGGGACCTCCCAATCCCCTTTTTTCTCAATTCCCTTCCTGCGTAATTTCAAATCTGACAACTGCCTGGGTTTGATCCGCTACTTCAAAGAATTTCCTGGAGATCGGAGTATACTAGGCGTAACGAAAAAGTGAGAAGCGAGCCACGCCCATTTTGATGAAATGGCTCAGCACTATGATGTTGACAATGCACTAAAGGACACTATGGCAAAAAAAAGCTAGCGAAAGTCACCGAGGTCTTGTAAAAACGGAGCATATCAGGTTGCAAAAGCCTCTCCCCGAAAATTTCTGCATGCAGACTTTTCCATGTTTCTGGAATTTTCTCGGCTCTGGATGTCCCTGATTGCGAACAGCTACCACATTGCTTAGTAAGAACGCTTTTGAACGACAAGAATGACCTTTCCAGTGCTTTCATTGCCTCTTAAGCATCCATTGGGAGCTGAGTGGTAGTTGCCCGTAAATGTCACGACTTACTTCTTGCCATCGTCGTAATGAGCCCATCGTCTTGCTCCCTAGCCACTTCTCTCACCCAGTCGTCCTTGTTCACCTCTGCTCCGGTAGCATTACTGGCTGGTGGCCATCGGCGTACCTGACTTGATACTGTGCCTGAATGGAATTTTCATGGAACTGTCTACTTGTTGAGTCAAGGATCAATAGGTATTCGTTCAACCAGGGCTTTTGTAAAGGTAAGCGGACATGCCGTATTTAAGCTCAGTATGCATTTTTGCATTAATACAACAATATCGATGGAATTTTGATGATGAGAAGTTTCCTCTCAAAACTAGAAGATTACATAGCAAGCCCCTTTCTGCACTTTCTAATACTTTCATAAATGAATACGTTAAAAAAGCTCCGTCCACCAACTGTGTTCAATATGCTTCTGCAATTTCACTGCTACAGCCTGATTTTGCCTTCTTAATTATGCTAAATAACAAAAATACCACCTACCACATGTTATCAGTAGGTAACCTACGTCAGGATGTTCCAACTACTGTTAGACGGGGAATGACTGAGTAGTGTGAGAAGAGCCAGTACTTTCTTGTTTTTATATCCAGCATTCTCCAGAAACCATTTCAAAAGAAGAGTAATCAGTCCTGCATTTGGTATGGAAAATTTCGGGAATCCCGAAAACTTCCCAGAACGTAAAGGTCACTTAGTGAGATCAATGCCCAACCAGCAGTTCCATAAAATTGGGATGAAACCCCTCATATATACAAATTTAGCTGCTGTGTTTGAATATTTTTATTTTCTGTTTTCTTACTAAGGAGTCAAAAGTTATTTTCCGACTGAAATATAACTTTTCTCTTCACTCATTGCGTTGAGCAGCAAACAGTAAGTGTAAGGATGTCTCTTATGTCCCCTCATAAAAGTTTTTTTTTCTCCTCGAGCAAAATTAGGAAGACAAAATGCAGGCACGGGGACCAGTTCTCGTTCAGAATCGATGATAATTTGAAGGTTTATACATACATATGCTTGCCTGTTTATTTTTTATAGTTTTGTTCATTTGTTCCGTGTTTACTGCTTATAGTATCTTTCATTTATTTCTTCATGTACATACGTATTCTCCCAATATAAAAACGAACCTTGCGTCACGCCATCCCTGTCATAGGCGAAGTTAGCGCCACGATCGAAAGGAACTGGCGTGCGACGAACAGTGTGCGAGGCGACGGGGGCGTTGCTGAAATTAAGTGCCAAATTACACAATTTTATAAACAATTCTCAAATGTGAATTAACCGCAGAGCTAAACAATAAACTAATGTAGCTAAAAAAAACTGGAGAGCACTAAAAATTAGAGGATGATGTTATGAACTCACGCGTAGAAACTGTGCATGCTTTCTCGTCCAAGCGGTCCAACTGTGCGTGCCCTTCGTCGAACGCCGTCACTTTCACTGAAAAAATGTCATGAAATAAGTAATGCCGCATGTGAATATCTACATTACTAGGTTCCACATTATATATGTTAGGATTTCTGGCAGATTTCTGCACTTTAACACAGCAGAATTGAAACATCAAAGAGGAGTGACATTTTCGTTCTCTGAGTTCAAAGAACACGTGGACTGTGGACGAAAATCGGCAAGCGCTGATGTGATTCCAAATGATTCAGCAGTTATTCAACGAGATGTTAGGAAATGAAGAGTAGATATTTCTCGCCTTCGTGAATTTGCTTCCCAGGCATCTTCTCAACGTGGAATAATCCCCTTTAATAAACAAATTTTCTTCCTAGAAATAATCTTCTGAACAGCTATGTTCTTTAATCTATGTCCCTTCGGACATCTGATCTGAAAATGCTTTTCACCTGTCCTGTCTGAATTGCTCTTTAACACCTATGTACATGCACAAGCTGGTCAGAGTTTCTTTTATATTAGCTCAAGCAAATTGAAATATTGAACCGTGCTCCAGCCCTGGAAATTTCCATGGGTGCGAAGAATAATAAGAGAAATTCGTGAGGGAGGCAAAGGACCTAGGCAAAGGACCAGTTCTCGCTGGGTAGGTAAAGCGGCACTGGTCCTCTCTTCCACACGGAATTAGGATCCACAAGCAGCTTCTAGATGACATATTATGTATGTATTTTACTCATTTTTTCTTCATTTTCCGAGTTTATGTTTTTACTTGTTTTTCAACTCATTGCTTTGGAGAAGTGGTTCGTCACTAATATAAACGGCAAGGTAACTACTGCCACTTTTTTGAAATGAATGTCCGCCAAGCGATCGGTAAATTTTTTGCTGATTTTACTTGCTTATTTATTCACTTACTTATTTATTTACTGGCATGCTTTATCGGCTACATTTTAAAAAAGCAAGTTTCTAAGAAACTTCGTCCGGAAAGTTCTCAGGTTAGAGTCTCTATATACGTGATTGAGTTAGACCTCCTGTTTTCCAGAATTCCACTTGTTAAAGAGAGAATATTGTAGGAGGAGAGTGCGCAGATAGTGAAACAGCGTACTTCGTGGAAAGCACCTAATAGAAAGTCACCAAGACTAAAATTGGGTTGGGTTGGGATGAATTCCGAGAGATTTTAAGGAAAAAACGGTCGCAATTGTGGGTCTACAATTGATCCTCTGATTTATGATGTTTAAACTTCATGGGTTTTTCTGCAAAGTCTAAATATCGTTGATGTGAATGTCGAAATTCTGCCATAAAATTGAATTCCATCCCATTCCAAGTTGAATTACCACATACATTCCAATGTATGTACATAGCCACTGCCCCATTTTCTCATTTCGCTCTCTCGAGCCCGCATGCATTTCTTCCCAAGCGCACAAAAACTCCCACGAAATTTTCATTTTGCGCGGGAAGAAGGTAGATTATGTTGTACTTGAGGAAATGGATTCTGTATATATGTTGAATTATTGACTGAGGCTGGCTGAAACTCGTCTGGGAAAATAGCTTATGTTTGGAGAAGCAGGGGCGGACGGGATAATAAGTTCATGCACTCGGTGGAGGTGTCAGCTCATTACTGCTATGGTGTCGCTCATTTTTCACTCAGCTCCCTTATTACGTACATTTAAGCACCGTATATCATTGAAATACGTGGTCATCTATGAGAAATAGAGGCAATTTACAATTTTTTTCATCTTATGAAGCCGCCCTCTGCCTAAAAAGAAACTAACATTGGCTACACTATGAAAACTATGCCTGTATCTGCAAAACCTGTCCAATTCCCTAAAAGATCACCAGTTCTTAGTAAATTTCTGAGACGACAAGAGGAATACCAATTCTTGTGTCGAACACCCCACTTCGATGCCTGTCCAACAGCGACCTCACAGCCTCCCCTACGATTCCCATCCGAGAAAAGGCTGATATTTCAATGGATACAAATGTTACGCCTCACAGGTTGTTATTTGAGCACCTTTATTGGGCCTGACGTTTCAACAGTTCGTCGTCTTCAGAGGCCTGGAAGTGGTTCAAGTTTACCCGAATTTGCAATCTACCCGATCAAACGCCTCCTCTCCCAGTGCATTCAACTCGTGTTAGCGAGATCACTGCGAGGTCCTCAATGATAGACGACACTTACCAGGTGCTTCACGAATTTAGCGGAGATGCGCTTCCGCTCTAGTTGTGGCAAAACAGTAGACCGCAGTTGGTGAGCTAACGCGGATCACTAGACCATACTGGTTGGGCAGAAGTGATCTACGCGACAATATACAGATCTGCAGAGATGTTATAGCTCACACAATGATAGGAAAGGCATAAGGTCGCTAGTAATCGCCAAGTGCTCATTCCTGCTATTCATTTTCGGGCTCCTTTCACAGATCCAAAACGCCTCAAGGGCTTTTCTGGCTGATGTTTGAGATTCCGTTGCCAGGATAGTACACCTTATGTTGAAATCATCTCCACCGTGATCTTCTTTCCTGTGCCTCCCCAAGGGTGTTATCAGGCTTTCCCGTTTCTTACTGGCAAGATGCTCATTTACGCGCACACATAGCGGTCGACCAGTCTCTCCAATATATGTTGCGTGGCAAGATAAGCATTCGATCTCATATATAACCCCCATTCTTGTACAGTCCCCAGGTTTCCCATGTGGACAAACAACACAGTTTTCCGTTGAGCAGGTCCTGTCGTAGAGTCTATTTCGAACTAACTGACGTTTGATGTTATCGTTAGGGATGTTAACTAAGACAACATCATCGTGAAGTTGGGCTCGAATTAGACATTGCCTTATTTCGCTGCTTATCCTGTCGGAAATAAAGGGTAAACATAATGGGATCTTATTGCTACGCGATTCCTTTGAAGTGGAGATTCGTAGCTTTGGTGTCCTTCTTGCTCTCGCCTGATAACCATTACTGTGTAATATATTGGAGATTTGAGCAAGGGAGGACTGACGCTCTTCTTCACCGCTGCAGACACCTAGAGCCGTTTTGAACATGTTACGAACCACAGCCCGTTTTACGGCTGTTGGGTGTGCTGAAGAAGCGTGCACTATGATGTTTTTTGAGCTTTCTTTGCGATACCATTTTACGTTTAACATACCATTCGACAGTTTCAGCTGTGTGTTTAGATATGGGAGCCAACCGTTACGTGGAGTTTCTCTGGTTAGAGTTATGTACTGCGACTGTTGATTGAAAACTTTAAAGCATTCATCCATTTCGGATTGCGTGGAAGTTACAATGCAACAGTCATCGATGTACCGGCAGTACATAAGAGGGAGTCGTGAGAGGACGGGCTGCTCAATCTTGCTCATAAAGCAAATAGCCAGCACTGGTGCAAGCCTCTGTCCCATTGCAAGACCTCGTTGTTGGCAGAAATAAGTTCCCGACCATTTGAAAATATTACAGCTAAGGCATTCTTTGATTAGAATCATGACATGTTGTCGACTCATTCCGTACATCTCTATGGCCCGACAATGTAAGTCAAGCATTTCAGATACCGCTTGAAAAGGCTGATAATTTTCCAAGATTAGTGCACTTAACAGACGGAAAGTATGTGCTAGGCTGTGCCGAGCCCCCTATTGCCATTACTACTTTTTCACCAAATTATGAGCTGTACTGGTTGCTCGAATTTATAAGTGAATGTATTGAATAGTTTTTCAAGAGTGAATTTGAAATTGGTTGCTCACTAGTCACATACTTAAAGTTTTAGTTGTTAGAGCATCCTTCTTGGAAAAATGAATTATTCCTTTCGCTCTATCCGGAAAACGAATCCTCCAATTGTACCTGTCTCCATATTCACGAACCATCCCGAGTAGGTTTTAACCTACCGCCGACGGGACGAGTTTTCCGAGCACATGGTTTCCAACCAAGACAGAGGTGGGAAGCTTAGCTTCTTAGGGAGAGGTTCTTGTTCATGGCCAAACGGGAGCTATTCCCACCGAGGAATTCTAAACCTATTTATAAATAATTCTGAGTGTTATGACGTGAATGTTATTCGCTCAACTACTCCGCTCCCACTCAGGAAAACTCGCCTTCATCCAGCAGTTATTCATAGCACTGTGACTCATCCGTTTCCTGGTTTTTTTGGATAACTTATGGATAGCTATCGAGCTAACAGATAATTAGGAACGTCCTTCTAGCTTGAAGGCACCGTCTTTGTTGTTCTCGAGATTTCTGCGTATGTGAAAAGAATCTCCAGGAGCTGGTGATCACAATGTTATATGTAATTTCTTGCAGAACTGCCGAAATATCCGTTTTCGAGCGTCAATCCCTGGGGAGGATGTGGGCGTGGCCAACACGTGGTCTGAATAATTTACTTCCTGGAGCAGACCGTCTTAAGAAACTCATAATCGTGAGAGTTACTCAATCCGACAGCGTCTATACTGATGCAAATGAGGTACATTAATGACCCAGTCTACGGCACTCACATATAAAACGCAAAACAACATCCGAACAGGAGCATCTCCCAAATTTTGGGCCACATCGTCTTTGGCGTGGCGTTTTGGATCGTACTGAGGGGCATCCACGTTGAGTAAGCAGTCCTCGTCAAAGTGGGATTAATTCGTTGATGCAATTAGCGCTATATGGGCAAATAGCTCGGATGACATGTCAGCCGTTCAATCAACTTCAGGGTCTCATACCTAATGCGACGTCGAGTTTAACGACCACGTAATCAGCAGCGCACAGCGAAACAAATTGTCATTTGAGCAGCGACCCTCTGATGCTTTTGCAAAGTTTCTCTCTTAGGTTAATAATTATGCTTTTTGAAGATATTTTACTGATTTGTTGAAGATTTTCGTTGAGTAAGCATTGCGAGTTTGGCTCTATAACCAGATCTGCAGCGCCCCATTCCCATTTTATGAACCTCCTGGAAGCTGAGCCAATTTCCAGTACTATGCGTTAGATTACGAGCTCAACTGCGCTAGTATTCGATTACGCTGCACCTCAGAATCGCCTTAATTGCACAGCTGATTTTGCATCGACCGCGGCTTCGATATGAGCAGATGTTAGATACATAACAACTAAGCGAGCAGGACATTAAATTTATGGAGGGATGTAGCTATAAGGTCTTAAAAACGCAGCGTTTACTGTTCGTGTGCTGCTTGTATAGTTAGGAGCGAATAAAAATCGAATAACTCGAATTGTTTTATTTTTTAAACTTTTCTCTTTTCCAAACATTCGAACTATAGACTTCTTCAAAATCAAATTTTCGAATTCCGAACAAATCGATATTTATCGAATGCATTGTTCGGTCGTAACTATAGCTGTTTGCAAATAATTCGCAAGATAATGCGCTCCGTCGCAAGTATGACGGCCAATGTGTTCCGCCTCGTCTACGGACACTTGCCACCCGCACGCGTAGCGTCAGGCCGTTTTGCCTTTTTGAACTTGTGAACAAATAGCCAAAATGGTTGGAAAGATGGCTTGACTAACTCTAGCACCTTACTAGTCACCTTAGGTCAAAAAATGACCTGTTTTTCCTCGAGAGGACGCTGGAACCGCGGCTTTCTATACTCTGTTGTACCTTGGCCTGACGCGCGCGGGTGGTGAGTGTCCGATAATCGTTCCGCCTACGGACACTTATCACCCGACAGCTTCAGGCTCCTGTAAGACAGTGAATAGAAAGCCGCTGTTGCTGGTCTTTTCCCAAGAAAAATAAAGCCATCTTTGACCTAGCCATCTTTGACCTAGTAAGGTGTTAAAGTAAGTCATGCCACCTTTTGAACTACTTTTGTTTGTTTCTTCTCAAGTTCGAAAAGGCAAAACGGCCTGACGCTACGTGCAGGTTGTTAGCGTTCGTAGATGACAATACGATTAGGGGAGTCTTTAACTACATATACATAGGTTCTGAATGCATCTGCAACGCATGGACGCCCAGTTCGTAAATGAAACCTCTTGATCGTGCATGTTCTCAGAATCATGCAGGATTTGTGCAAGTATCAGTCATACACCAAGCTTGATGCATGTACGAAGTTAATGATGATACTTGCTAGAAATACGTCATCGTTCTTCGTTTTTCCGATTTTTTGTGTGGCTGTGCTTGAATCTTTGTTTCTCTATTGAATTCTATTGACTAAATAAATGAATAAGTTAAGTGAATAAGTAACGCGTATAGCAGATATTGGTAACAAGACGTGAATGACAGACATTTTTCTTAGCCACCTCAAGAAATTCCGAAGCAATTTGGTGTACTCTTGCGACATTCCATATTGGCAAAATATTTCACTATCGGTCGAGAATTTTGCTATGGAACAGCTTTAACATGTTCTTACTACTTAGGGTTAGAAAGTTGAGGGTAAGACAATGGGCATCCCAGGACACATAAACTTCCTCCTTGGTCTCTTCTCAGCCCCTTTGACTTCCTTGCAAATACTCCCACTTTATTCTTCTAGGAACATGGTCCATTCTAATTCTTTCATCCTCAACGGCGAATATATAAGACAAAGTAATTGAGTCGGCATAGTAAATCGCTCTATTTTCAAAATATAGCTGCCGATTGCACTGGTTTTGTGTCGTTATACGTGTACTGAAAACAGTATTAAGTGAATTCGCCCCAGAAAACCTTTATCGTTATTCTACGCTGCATCCGGAACAGTTTTCTTCGAGGGATTACTGACACAAAGCAGCTGGGATTAGCAGTAATTAGAGGCGATCGCTGTATCTGTCAGTGACGCGGTATTTCTTGTGGGGTATTGTTATGAATAGCTTCTGTTCCATTCATTGGTGATTGGAATAGTGAAAATATTTTCCTGAATGTATGACTTGCTTTTTATTACAGCAAATATCTTCAAGACTCCGAGTCCTAAGAGAAACGAATCAACCAACATCTGTGTTCACGTTTCGACTTCTCAAAAGTTACTCAACGAGCTCTGAGTTATCGTTCATCATTGACTTCACCCGTGGTAATCGCTTTTGTCCCCATAGCCTACCTTCTTTTGAGCACTCATCAGAATGTTCACCTCTAGTCCAAGGGGTAAGGTTGTGGGCGACTTTTACGTGTCTATAAATGCTGGGAGAGGCTATATCAAGGAGGAGTTAAAGGCAGTACCTCACTGAGCAGTCGGAATCTTCAGAAAATGCCGATCACAGTGGTGTACCTGTCTTCTTACGAAATTTCCGGAAAACCCGTTTTTAGCATCTTCTTTGGTGGAGAGTAGGAGAAGCTCATTGTGACATCTGGCACAGTGCTACGCAGAGGGTGATATCGATTGGTAACATCTAGCGGGCAACAATTCGAATTCTCCAGTAAAGAAAGGGCTTAAAAACTGGTTTTTCCGAGAATTTTTTTAGGAAGTCATGGATATCGTTGCGATCAGCTTCTCTTAGAGATTTTTCCACATACAAAAATTTTTCAAAAAACTTTCCACATTCTCGAAAACAATTTTGGGATGATACACTGGCTTCAAGAGAATTGCTACTGTCGATAACATAGACATATACAGTCCTTTTCGGAAAGGATTCCGTGACAACAGAAATGTGGTGGAACCACAACGATGGATGTGGAGAAAGCATGCTCCAAGCTGAGGGTGCGCGTTTGGGCTCATCCATAAAAAGGGGCGCAGCTGACGGTGTCCCGCGGATACGCACGCGGCGCGCCGCCGCAATGTGAGAGCCAGGAAGGCTCACGAAGGGGGTGTAATTTTTAAACTATAGTTCTCAAAACCCTCCAAAATTTTCCAAAGAAGGCTACTTGCTGTGCTGATCGCGTAATCGGTGTCCATTTCGTCAAACGACGTCACTTTTACCCGATTGAAGACCTAATGTTTGCGTTCTAGTATTAAGAAGAGGTTAGTAGGTCTAGTAGCTTCTCCACAGTAGTTACTTGTGTCCAGCCTCAATAGGATTTGTATGCATGGACTCGCATCAGTGTTTTATAACAAGAACCGTTCTTCAACGTAATTCCACATGAAAGGCTGTGCGCTAATTCGTTGTTTGCATGTGATGACGTGGCTTGCTATATTAGAGAAATAAAGGTCTGACGAAAGCATTGGAATAACGAAATGCAAAAAAAATTCCACAAAAAGGCTTGATATAACAAGATTAACTGGAAAATATTTTTCCTGCTCTCAATTCTTAGCTTCACTTTTCTTTTCTTTTTTGAGACTTATGCGCTGTTCGACTTGTGGGCGGGGCATCTACTCTGCAGCCAATGATAGTCCTCTTGTCAGCCTCAACTCAGCAAACAGGAAAATCATGTTTGACACGAACTTTGCCACAAGTTTATGCCTTGTATATGTCACGCAAATTTCATGCAAACATCATGAGGACCAAGACGATGTTGACATGGAATCTGTATGGGATGTGCAAGGAATTTCCATGAAATCTCCATGGTACGAACATGAGGTGGGCATAATTTCTACAGTTCTCGATATCAGGCGTCCCTGCATGGCGTCATCTTGGCGTGCTGCACCATTCTTGCACGACTTCAGACATGTACATATGCGGGAGGAGGCGGGTGACGTATGCTTTTAACTTTATCCAGGCTCCAGTATGCAAAAATGCTCGAAATTTTTGTCACGAATGGCATGCACTTGCTTGAAGCAGGAGTATATTCCATGTGAAGCGCTGTTTTCTCATGCAGGCAAAGGCTATCCCATTTTGGGTAATTGTTTACCCTATGCAAACCATGTATTTAGAAATAACTAGGATGTGCACAAGGAAATTTTGAATTCTGTAGCGAGGAAATACTCCTAAAGACTGCCCGTAAAACTGAAGTAAAGCGTAAAAAATAGGGTGAAAAACCCACCCATTCCTGATTAGCACTGCGAAAAAAACTATATCCAAATCATTTTGGCGCGGAAGGTTCGCTTTCTTTGGTGATTACTGTGTACCATTACCATCACAGGTGACAACACCACGTAAACATGAGAATATCTTGCTAATTTAGAGCTTTTATCCCGGCACTTGCCGTTCTGTGCCGATTCGTTTCGTCAGAAATTCCATTTGTATTCGATCTCTTGCGGTGGGTGTGGGCATGTGTGCGATTACCGCCGTTACCAAGCAGCCACACGTATTACCTACACATATTGAGACACTGCCGCCTTTCCATCTATTCTTTGTGACGTCATAAGAAAAAGTGCTAATCAATATCAACATGCAGTCGATGTAGGTTTCCAATTTATGTAACTGTAGCCTTTCTTTTGAGTGAATCTAATATTATCGGATGCACTGATAAAGACTTGATTTTGTAACGAAAATGTCGCGTATTTTTCTTGGCTGTATGATGATATGGCGGAAGCTAAATGAGATGGAATTTGAGCAATTTAACTAATAAATTATTAGTCCATCTGAAAATTTGAATGTTCGGAAGGAAGAAGTTCCTACAGCCTTTCTCATCTTTCAATCAAAATTCTGTCGCTCTTTTTTTTCTAACAGACGGATGTTCTGCTATTTTGGGATCAAATTCTAATTTTCCAAGTCTTGGAGATTGCGAAAAAAGCAGTTTGAGATGGAGGGCAGAAATGAACGAGATTTGTGAGATTCGGAATCATTAGCGCATTTTCCTGGAATTCCAAGATCATCTGAACTGTCAACACCGGATATGAGACAGCGATCATATGTAAACAGCGCTAATACATGAACTAGGTGTTAATATGAGTCCTTGTGGGATATAGGTTTCCAATTTATGTAACTGTAGCCCCTCTTTTAAGGGAATCTAATACTATCGTATGCACTGATGAAGACTTGATTTTGTAACGAATATGTCGCATACTTCTCTTGACTGTATGATGACGGAAACTAAATGAGATGGAATTTGAGCAAATTAACTGATAAATTATTAGTCCATCCGAAAATTCGAATGTTCGGAAGGGAGAAGTCCCTTCAGCCTTTCTCATCTTTCAGTCAAACTTCTATCGCTCTTTTTTTCTAACATACAGATTTTTTGCTCTTTTGTTATCGAATATTCGTTGTTCGCTCCTACATAGTAAAACGGACGGAAAGAAAGAATAAGCGCAATCAGAGTACATAGTAATAAACCCAAATTCCAAAGGTGACCCTGATTCTTATAAAAACGGTAAAAGTGGCAGTCGTCCCCAAAGCGGAAATTGTTTTTAAAGAAATTTTTTAAGGGAATTTTTTTCAAACAACCACTCCACCAATCGCCAATTTTTGAAATCGTGGTTCTTCTTTGCACGGAATGCATGTGCGGGATAAGTGCTTTGCTCGATCTCGATGCATAGTCATATTCTTGAGCATGCTGGATGTGAGCCAAGCTTACAGTATCTTGGCAGTATCTACTTTCTTATCCTCCTTCCACTTTATCTTGTTACAGAGTATAAAGAACGAGTTATTTGCAATAGATTTTATTGACCTCTCAGCCCCCTGAAGTCGAGGATGTTGAGGACTTTGGCTTTTGTCCAAATTACCTATTATATTGCAACCGAATCTTTTAGCATGCATTGTTTCCAGTAGCGTGGATACATGGTATGCGCGGATTAGAATCACCAAAATCCTTGGGATTCTTAGAATTCGGACCACGGGAATGTTTTGGTTCTAATGCAGCATAATTTCAGGCTACTCTGCTGGATATTTTTCTCGGGAGTCATACATATTATATTACAATCCTTTCCACAACTCTTTAACCCTCTTTTAAATTGTAATACTTTTTTTGTTTTCCTAGTAATTTCGTCTAAATTCACTTTCTGAACTCCTATTCGAAAAATATACAATTACGAGTAATTGTATGTAATTATGAAACAATGCCTTAAATTTTGATGACGATGCACCAAAGTTAAAGTTTTGAATCTAACATCATTTAACGTCACATCGTTGGGATGAACGAATGACTTGAAATAGTCACCTGGGAAATCACCCTAGTCTCTCCAATGGGCGGGTCCTACCAAAAACTTGTCATTTTTCTTTTTAGAAAACCGTCCAAATATAACAGTCCCTCCGAATTAGCTATGTAATATAAATATAGTATGAGTGAGAGAATATCGATAACCATTTTTTTGCTACACTATGTCAAAGAAAACAATTGGACCATTTCGGTCGAGTTTCACAGAGGGAAGTGCTTCCATTTTAAAGAAACTTTACAGAAACGTTTTGAGCGACTCGAATAATAATAATAATAATAATAATATTATTATTATTATTATCATTATTATTATTATTATTATTATTATTATTATTATTATTATTATTATTATTATTATTATTATTATTATTATTATTATTATTATTATTATTATTATTACTAAGTCTGGCCGTCGGCTAACGCCGGACTTCCAGACTTCTATAGGTGCTCGCTTCGCTCCCATACTGCACGTTGAAAGCAAACACAAAAGCGTAAATGGATTGATAAAACCGTGTATCCTTCCACGCCGTTGTATCGCTATCTTGAGAGGCCCTCGATCCCGTAGGTGGCAGCTTTTCCCCATATGAACAAAGTTATGCCCTCCCATATAAGCGAAGTTAGTGGCCGTGAAGAATTGAGTGTAACCAATTCAGTGCAAATGTTATCTTGAAATGATTTAGGCTCAACCTGTTGTTGTGGTAATTCAAGTGATAAGGGTCCACCGGTGTATATAAACGGAAAGGAGGGAGTGGTTCATTCAGACACAAACGGAATGGGAAGAGAACACGGATACGAAAGGAAACAATGTACATCTAGATGACTTAGGTGGGAGGGTCCGCCAAAACAGGGTAAGCGTACCGGTCATGCAGAAATAGACCCGCCTAGCGAATTCATATTATATATGGACGCCGGCGCATCCTTATCACACCGTTGGACCCGACTCCAGGCGTTTCCCCACTTTTGGACGCCGGCGCATCCTTATCACACCGTTGGACCCGACTCGAGGCGTTTCTCCACATTTGGACGCCAGCGCACCCTTATCACACCGTTGGAGCCGACTCCAGGCGTTTCTCCACATTTGGACGCCAGCGCACCCTTATCACACCGTTGGAGCCGACTTCAGGCGTTTCCCCACTTATGGGCGCCGGCGCATCCTTATCACACCGTTGGACCCGACTCCAGGTGTTTCCCCACTTATGGACGCCGGCGCATCCTTATCACACCGTTGGACCCGACTCGAGGCGTTTCCCCACTTATGGACGCCGGCGCATCCGTATCACATCGTTGGACCCGACTCCAGGCGTTTCCCCACTTATGGACGCCGGCGCACCCTTATCACATCGTTGGACCCCACTCCAGGCGTTTCCCCACTTATGGACGCCGGCGCACCTTTATCACACCGTCGGACCCGACTCCAGGCGTTTCCCCACTTATGGACGCCGGCGCATCCTTATCACACCGTTGGACCCGACTCCAGGCGTTTCCCCACTTATGGACGCCGGCGCACCCTTATCACACCGCTGGACCCGACTCGAGGCGTTTTCCCACTTGTGGACGCCGGCGCACTCTTATCACACCGTTGGACCCGACTCCAGGCGTTCCCCCACTTATGGATGCCGGCGCACCCTTATCACACCGTTGGACCCGACTCCAGGCGTTTCCCCACTTATGGACGCCGGCGCATCCTTATCACACCGTTGGACCTGAATCCAGGTGTTCCCCCACTTTTGGACGCCGGCGCACTCCTACAGCAACAGTGGACTCGGTGTAGAACATTTTCTTCACTCTAGGCCACGCCCTCGAATTTCGTTTCACACTGACACACACACGCACACACACACGTGACAGACTAAGCCCTTTATTATAAGTCATGATTATTATTATCATAACAATAGTAATAACAACGCTTATTTATGACAATATTGGGTGCGCGTAGAACAGTGGTAAGAGTCGCGCTGCGCACAACACGGTCGATGGTTCGACCCCGCCCGAGGCCACTTAAGTTTTCCTCTTTTTTTGATGAGGTCGAATGCTTGGCGCATTCCACAAGCCGGGATTTATTACCGCCAACAATTCTATCGTTTATCCTTTATGACAACATTATTATTGTTCATCCGTTCGACTGATTTTAATGGAGCACCCTGTGCAAATATGAACAAATAAATAAATGAATATTTGAATGGCTGTTTGAATGGTTGAACGTAAGCCATGATGGGAAGGGTAACGTCCTCACTGAAGTCAAAAAAAAAAGAAAACAGAATGAATAGATGAGTTTGTATTTGTGACAAGTATTAGCCGCTTCATCAATGTGGTCATTCGAATATTCGAATAATGGTTCGGGTACTATTCATTTTGATCAAAACTCTGGATCCTCCAGACTTCTTAGAGTGTAGTGCTCAGTTTTTTACTAAATTACTACGCTAGTGACAACAACTCGTCCATTTCAGACAATTTTCGGTCCCTAACAACATATTTCCAGGATTTACTGTTCATTTTCAGAATTTCATAAGTACTGCGCACCCTCTGCAATCCCAACTGATTGGGTGTGGTTTCATAGCTACTACTAGTAATGAAAATGTGAGTTGAGGGTAGCTGCGATTACTTGGAGCAGCCCACGGCCGTCCGCAAAGGAATCGTTTAGCCTGAGGGGTGCTCTACACACGACGACTCTTCAGTAAATTGCATTCCTACTCCTCTATCTCCCACTCTCCATCGCACGAATCTCATCCTCATATCGCGGCAGGATCTTTGCATTAGACTGACATCATCGCTACCGATGTGGGCAAAAATAGGCGTCGTTCCGCAACTGCAGACAAAAAACCATCGGAGAATGGACCTCAAGGTCTTTCTTAGTGCCAAACAAGGCATCAGACATAGGACACCGGGATGATTAAGTGCTTCCCGTCCCTTGAGACCGCGTTGTTTTCTCGAAACTCCTGGAAAAGCCCGGTTGTGCACTTGAACAGCCTCTCCTGCTCAAGCTCTCCTCTCAATCATTTTTCCCTTCATTTTTCTCATCAATTTAATTTCCCTCTGTTTTTTTTTTTCGCTGTGCTCTTCTTGGATCGCTCTCATCTTCAACAAATGAATAGATCCATTCATGCGTAAATTCGTCCACATGCAAAACAACGCGATAACAGAAGATTTTCATCCGTTGCAAATAGCGAAATCGTTTCAGTACGGCAAACGTGCTCTAATGAAAAACGTCGCTTCGTTCACACCTCTAGTTCCCAGAGGCTGATTCCATGGTATCCTTGGCTACCTCTATGCGATAAGGCAGGCGTGATTTGTATCGACGCTAAGTGCATTAACGCTCAAAGTTCTCTGACTTCCATGGTAATATGGTTATCCCACCCATATCCAATGGGTTCAACACCACAAATCCAAGGGCAAAGCGGCTTTTTTAGTTGATTTAGCCATGTCGTCATCAACAAAGCCAATACCCCTGTTTGTCTGCACTATTTAATGTGAAATTCGAAAAAAAAAGATTAATTGAATTTCGCAGGGCGGAGTGGCGAGTAATTCGCGGCAACGAAATATTTTCTGATCCACAACCCTGTTAGAGACGCAGAGGAAAGGGTGAAAGGCGCCTAGTGATACCGTGTGTTGCTTAAGCTATGGTAACTGAGTGTTTTGCACACTATCTGTCTTCCTCTGCTACCTCCCCGGGTACCGCACACTTTTTCGCGTTATCTGTCTCTCTAATCTCTCTCAATTTAGCGCTTTAGGTGGAAAACACTATGGCCACACAGCATTTCCTTCATGTGTCTGCGCCTCTAACGTTCCGTACGCATTCTCACAGTGCTCTTCTTCTCTGGTCCAGAACTATTGTCAGCGTATATAAAATAGAAAAAATTCGATGTGCGTACGTTTAAATTCTAAGCAAACAATCGTTCAAATTCTATTTTTCTAAGTTTTGAAGATTGCGAAGAATGCAGTTTGGCAGTTTGAGATGGAGAGCAGAAATGAACGAGATTTGTGAGATTTGGAATCATTACCGCATTTTCCTGGAATTTCAAGATCATCTGAACTGTCATCACCGGATATGAGACAGCGATGATGTATAAATAGCGAAATACATGTAAAGTACATATGTAAAGAGCGATAATATATGTATTAGGTGTTAACATGAGTCCTTGCTCTCTTTTTAGTTGCGATTTTTTCCGCCCCATTGCCATTTTTCTCTAACACGCACTATACCTTCTAAAAGCGCTTTCCTTCCTTTACAATCCTATTATCAAGAGGTTTCAAAGAAATATTGAATACTTACTTAATTTGAGGCTTAAGAAGAAAAACACCAATTTGAGAAAAAAGACCCAATTCCCTCCTTGCTTTATTAGGTCGTCAAGTATGAAATGTCTAATTTTATGAGCGGTAAGTTTGACAGTCTCCATCTTCGGAATTTTACTGGACCATTTCTCATCTTTCTTTTCATTATGAGAGTACATCCTCATTCTTTCAAAATCACTTCATTGATTCTTGATCAGTTTTCAAATTTTGGTTTGACAACATTTTTTGTAGAACTACTCAAAGATGAAAAATCGTGTAATTTCGAAACATAGGTTCCTTTTTCTAGCCGTTAGAGCAGAGAAAGGTGGAAACAACACAGTAGTGTTAAGGGAAATTTGGCTAGTAAATGCACTGAGCATCGTTTGTTCGCAAAGTTCTGCTCAGGTGATATGAAGTTGCAAAGTGAGCCTCACGATGAACCTAAACATCGATGAGCTGGAAGCCGTAGCCGAAGCGAATAGGAGTCAAACTGGGTCAGCATGAGCAGCAAGGTGTGATCTTCATAACCCAATAATATTTAGGTACTCAAAGCACTATGACCATTAAAGGTGGTTCGGTAAACGAATTTTTCCCAGTTTAACCCTCGAAAATGGGTGCCAATTTTTGATCATTTTTCGCAAATCCACGCTGTTTACGCCAGAGGAGCAGGGGTGGGAACCCACTGCCACTCACAGTGCTAGACAAACCTTGCTCTTCATTGATCACCACTCCTCTCAGGGATTAACCCACTTCTTCCTGGAGGAAATGTTCAATTTTCAACATGATGTTGGAAATGCACTTCGCCTCCGTTGGAGTCAGGTTTGTGCTATATAATGCGCAATTGAAAATTCCTCTGCGAGCTCTTAGCCTTTTCGGAGAGTTTGATCAACATAACTAAGGCGCCCTCCATGGTGTGGCAAAATGGTGTTATTTCCCCAGAGCGCGTCGAACTTGTCCCAAATTTCCACCAACTAGTGTCTGCAAACTGTTGATGTTTGTCGTAACAGTGGGAGAAATCTCACTTCAATTCGCTCCAACTCTACAGAGAAAAAGAGCACAATCAAAATTTTGGGTTGCCAAGTTTGGTGCCTTCGCACGAGACCACTCGACAATAAAATGGGGAGAGAAAGTACCAAATGGAATAAGAATGGCGTCGAGAATGCTCCGCGAAAATTTGGTTAGTCCCATGCAACGTTATGGTAAAGTTATTATTCGTGCAAGGGCCGTTACCGAATTTGCATTCTTGAAGGGTTCACTCTGAAGTTTATTACATCTTCAGAATAAGACGCAAAAATAGGTCCTTTATTCCAGAATGTTCGCGGGATCATGCGCTTCAAAAATTATCTAGATATGCAATCTTTTGTGAAATCTAATCAGTATTCATTTATTAGAAGCCTTTGAAAATGCCTATGCGAAAACAGCGGAAACTTATATTACAACCTAATATAATAGTTGCAGCAAAGCGCCTCCGAAAAAAAGCGCAAGGACTTATGTTAACACCCAATATATAGTACGTACTTCAAAATATTTGTTCCGTGATTCGTTGCTGGTACAAAGCGCATCAGTTGCGATGTATGGATGGATGAATAAATAAATAAACAAGTATGTAGACAATAATCATGGTTTCGCAATCTTTTTTTTTGCAATGACATGAACTACTTATGTAAATTCCTGCACAGTTTCAGAAAGAGGTGCAGCAGTCCCGCTTGTTTCTTGAAAATTTTTCGTGTCAGCGAAACAAGTATACCCCTCGCTTCTTTTTCGACGTCGTACCTCTCACAAGTCTTGTCAAAAACGTGAAATATAACCTCTTCAAAAAATTATGTCTAGAGCAATTATTCAGACCACATTTTTTCCTTTGCTCATATGCCATCATCATGTGAGGCTTCGTAAACAATTTAAGGGTAGCTGCTGCTAATTTGCTGCTAATGTGTTGCTAAATCTAGGCACAAACTGTCAAACAAGCATGCAGCAAGAGTTTATGGGAACTGCAGGACGGCAAGGACTCTAGAATTCCTTCTGAGCAGCTGCTGTGGCTCTCCATGATCTAATTTTCCTGACACGAGCAAACTTTCTGCTGCGGTCGTTCTGCAAGCGTATTAGGGGCGCGGCCACTGTTCCCGTACGAGTTCTACTGTCACGTGCAACAAACTCAACTCCCCCTGGAGAACCAATCAACTATTCAAATTTGTGCAAAAACGTGCAGAATCGAACGAGGTGGACAATTGTCGTCGAGATGAGCTCGTGGTGTAATTGCACTTCATCGTGCAATCCATTTCACGTCATAATTATGGTAAAAGGGCTCCTCTGAGATTGTGTGAAACTCATCGTGTCAATTTGTGGCAGATGCCCGCTTTTCAGAAGTAAATGGTTCGCAGAATTCATCGCTGTGGTAAGCGGACAACGCCTATTGACGAATCTAATAGATTGTGCAAATTGAATTGTTCGTGTACGCTCCGGGTATTGTTGTGCGTACGAGACTGCAAAGGACAAACATCGCTTCGATTTTCGCGCTTCTTATTCGCTGTATTCTTCTAACGGGGTGTTATTCAGCTGTTCAAACAGAAATCCAATTACATTCCTCTCAAAGCTTCTGAGTTGTCCTATTGGCTTTGGCTTGAATGCGCCGATATTCACTCCAGGACTTCGAATTCTTTCCTTTTTCAGCCGCTTATTTTTACGCTTTTTTCCACCATTTCCGTGGTGTCCATTGACGTCGAGTTATCCGCAATGTTTTTCAAAATAATATATACATACATCTACGAAAAAAATACATGTCATATTGATCTTAAGCACATATGTGCGTATACATGATGCATTCGTTTTTCAAAATAATATATACTTTGACCAAAAAATACATGTCATATTAACCATAAGAATATCATTACATACCTATACATGGTGTATTTTCTTATATTAGCATGATTACTACGAGCTCTAGTGCAACTACAACGAGTACCGTTAAATTCGCAAGACTCTCGCGCCTGGCTATAGAGAAGACTGGGCACTTTGCAGTCCTGGACTACATGTATTAATATTGAATAATGGTTATACTATATGTATATTATTGATGTCATAATCATTCGTATTATAAATCAGTGTATATTAAAATTTATTCCATATTTATTTATTATTACTGCACTTTCTGATTACGATTGATGATTTTCGAAAATATCCTGAAACCGCACCGCTTTTCGCGCCAAGACCTACCCAGCCGGTATGTTGCAGGCGCGAACCCCCTGGGGAGTTCTCGCAAACATGGACATGTAATACATACTTTGCAAGCCACATTATTCTTCAGTAATGAAAGTAATTCTTTCATAGCAATTTTGTAGAACTTCTGAATTTCTGGAAGAAATCACCGCAAAAGCTGAGCAGTGAGGAATTTAATCTAAGATTGACCCTGCTTAGAGATGACTAGGGGTTCAAACAAAGAAAAAAAGCAGTGACTGAGAACAGCCTTGATATTGTAGGTAACTACAATAGAGGCTCAGAATCAGACGTACATTGTCTACATGATAAATAAACGTGGCATATAGATGCACACAGCTCTTATTTTGATTGGCAGTGTTCTTTTTCTTCTCAAGCAAAAATTCTGCAAATCCCGGTAATTTCAATCAGAAAATTCTTGTCCAGAGTTTATTTTTCGCAAATGTCAAGCTTGGAATACCGTCTGCGATTGCAAAATCAATGAATCGAGAATTTCCAAGCACCTAGAACCATTCCGGGAACTACTTCGTACCCTGCCAAATCACGGATTTCGATAGAGGTTCTTTAAGAGAGGTAGTAGGTGAAATAGAATGGTTCTAATAAGTTTCCTTTGCACACAACTGCCGGAACTTTCACGTTATGAATAAAAAATTGAATTTCTAAAAATTACTCTAACACCATTAATGGAAGAAAGTTTGGACGCAACAAATTTTTGGCAGACACTGCATGTCACGAAGAAAAGCTATAATTATCTTAACGACTATCATAAAGGTCAGAGAAAGCCCTTGAAAGAGGAAAAACGATGAAGAAAAGAAGAGGGTTGTGAAAAAGAGAACAGAAGCCCAAGTTGCACTACTAACGAGTGCAGCCATCAGTTGTGCAAAGCCAATTTCTGATTGGAGCACACTTTTTGCAGCCAGGCGTAGTAACGTGCACCAGCTGTTGTTTTGTGTTAAACTGACAACCGCACGATGTGTAAGCAACTTTGTGCTCTCTTTGAGAAAAACAAGTGGAAATTCCATAGCTTTTCGCTGCACAGAGCAGAAACTACCGTAATCGCTTCACTCACTTCTTGTACGGTGTCGTGGTATAGGTTTCCTGACCGAACGGTGTGTAACGTCCGCTGACGCTGTGTGCTGGTGTGACTGGACGAGAGGTTTCATAGAGCGATCTTCTGAAACACGTATGTTTTGGAGCCCCATAGCATAAGGATTGCAAGGGTTGCGATATAGAGCAGTTTTTGGGACATGTCCCATTAATGAGCGTTGCACACGTGCAGCATGCACGAAGCATAAAATCGCTGGTTTCATGTCTTTACATCCATCTACGTACATGTTGCTATTAGTAGGCAATGCTTGCGTCATAACTTTTGCATTAAGAGCATTCGATTGTGTTAGTTGTCCTGAAGGACATATTACTCTGGAAATACCCAGTGCACTCCTCCTCATTCCTTGCAAGTAATGACTCCAATGTACCTTACTTTGGCCGATCGTTATCCTTTCATTACTTCCTCAGAACAAATTTGCCAAATACGTTCAAGTCTCCCAAAGGAGGACAGAATTGCTAAAACGTCGCTTCCTTCACCAGATACTTCCACTGGTTCACCAGGTATTGCTCCATCATTTGCTTTAAGCGCGGTCCCAAGCAATCTTCATAGTCGCTTCGTCTGATGGATTGACGAATTATGAAGAAATCATATGTATCGATTTTTCACTTTTGATCGAAACAAATTTAACAAAGTTTCGAGCAAATCCAGTTAGTTTTTATTCAGAACAACTTGATAGATACCAAAATTCTATTTGAGATATCGATGGTTCGAAAGGAAGCTGTGCAGGAGTAAAATATTTGGCTGTGAGTACTATTCAATATTTACCAATCGATACTCATCGTTTCCACTCATCGAATCAGAATTATGTATCCTCAAAACATCCGATTAAGACGGGACCATTTCCATTTGCTCTGGTAAGTAAGGCTTTATGTACAAGTATTCTGGGCGATGCCTTGGAAAATATGGGAAACAAGAGCATAGGATATATGCATTAGGAGAATTCTATGGAGCAAGCTCCCTTTCGTGGAAACCTACATATATGAGCCAAAATACTGATCATCTTGGGGTGGATACATAATTTTGATACGTATTGTATGTACCAGGGCTGTGCGTTAGAAAAATTTCAGATTTCGTTAGTCCGTCAATTCGTTACGTTAGGCTAAAAATGGCCGTTACGCGTTAATGCGTGAATTCGTTACGTTAGTAACGCACAGCCCTGGTATGTACATTACAACTAACGATAGATGCGATTTTATAGCACTGAAAATAGATCAGGGCGATTAAATAGCGGTAGTAGTTCTTTAGTGGTTAATAATTAAGCATTATCAGACAATGTGAGGAGAATGCATGAGTGGGAATAGGTGTTCAAACGCATCAATCGCGAAGTAATGACACCTCCCTCCCCCTCCCCCCCCCCGTTTCCCTTCGCGATTCAGCACACCCATATAAGCACTTTTTTGGTTAGTGACTGGTAAGCTGTAAAATGCAAACGTTCGTACAAATATGTATTCTGATGGAGCAGTTTGTATGCGGCATGAACATAGCCCGAACTCCGTAGTGCCTCGAGTTTCAAAGCCTATGAATATTTCCCCCACCAGCTGCCATTCTCACCTCAATTGATGTCATTCTTTCTGAATTGTAGCTGAGTGTAGGGTAGCTTTAGCATCAGATGAGAGGAGGATCTCAGTGGGGAGATGCTCACAAGCATAGTTGAACTCGACGTATCGATGTATTACGTAGTTCGAGCTGCGTTCCTGTTGCACAGTTTTCAGAGAAGGTACCAACTGCGTACCTTGCTACATGGTCTCTGGCAGAACTCCAACAGATTTGTGGAAATCTGATCGCTTTGACTGGCGAGTTTAAAGCTATTATGAATGGAAGTAACTGAGAACATGACATGGTATGTATACTGAAGCACGTTGTTAGGCAAAGTCTCAAACCAGCTTTTTTTCATTTCGATCTGCGAGGTTAAGCACTTGCACTTTCCCTTGTAAGATAACAACTAACTAGCAATTTAATGACTTACGGGTAATTTACATATGGGTTCTGCACTGCTGGTTTCTCCCTGTAAAACTCAGCAATTTAGCTGAGAAATGCGTGGATGGCAATTCACAGCCGAGATTCGATCGCGATTTTCCACGGCAACCTCTATTTTGCTCGTCAGATGCAAGAGGTCCGCAAAAAGGGGGCGATATGGGAATATTGTGAGGAATTACGTCGAAGGAGCGATCCAGAAGTTCGCGCCTGTTATCGAATACTGAACTTCATCACCTATTGATATTATCACGCATTTGCTCTGCTTCTTCAATTGGTGTGTAGACCGATTTGCCCATCATGTAATCCGACGGCTTTGCTCTAAATCATGCATGATCTCATGTAAAAGCTGAAAGTATAAACGGTCCCTATGGATCACGATCGATAATCGATTAGCGCCCGCTCACCTGAACACGTACTGTGCCTCATTGTCGCTGGAATCTTCCAGTCTGCTCACAACCTGCTCTAACTTACGCATGGTTGGGCCAACACTGCTGGCACGGAATGGTGTTGCAGTCGCGGAGCGGTCATATCTACAATAGTGCACGTACACAACAACCCTGTGGGTCCCGCAGCGAATCACCTGTCATTATCGTTACTTTTCCACTGCGCCATATCAGGATGACAACTTTGCGTCATTTCACGCTGTACTGAAGCTTCGCGTTCTTGCCGCATTTTTTGTGTACCTGAAATGTTTTCCTGAAATTAAACTGCAGCCGTGTCCCGTGAGGACCACAATACTCACATGAAAAAATTGGGAAAGGAAGAGAGATGAAAACTAAATTTCCCTACAGATTTCATGGTATTTGGCCCTATTCCCACCCACACGAACGAACTGCAGCAATCGGAAAAATTGGTTTCTATCCATCTGTAGCTACTTTCTAATCCACTTTCTAGCTTACGAGTCTACATATTTGCTAATTAATATTCCAGGAAATTCCGAAGATGCGTCTTTCATTGTTTGAATTGTGTTTTCTAAACGTCTGTTTATTTTATTCTAAGTTCCAATTGAAGAATTTTAAAATCGAAGGTGATCTTCGAGTTCAATTGTGCTCCGTTTGACACCAAGAGAATTAATGTTAATGTGAAACTAGGGTATTCTTTATTCTTTATTCAAATTCTATATCGCAACGTACAATAGATGTTGTACTCTATTTGCGTAGAATTCAGCAGTCTACTTATCATCTCCAATCATAAGGTGTTTCCAGTTCGACATTACATCTTTTTTCCCGGAACTCGGCTATGTCATCAATCCATCGTTTCCGAGCTCTGCCTCGACTTCTTCTGCTTTCTGGAGTCCAATCAGTAGCTGCCTGAGCCCATGTTTGCTTTCTTGTAGCGACCTTCTTGGCATAGATCCATTTTTTTCCTGAGAGCCAATAGAACCCAATCTTTGAGGCCTGTTCTGCGAATAATCACCCTTGCGTTGACCTTTTTGGGTAGTCGAATACCAGGAATGGTACGCTCTAGTTGTCTTTGGGCTAAGCGAAGGGCTATGCGAGCTCTCTTGTCACCACCCAAGTTTGTTTCGCAGCCGTAAAGGATTGTTGGCAAGGTGCAGGTGTGGACTAGTTTCCTTTTGAGTCGAATTTCAACACTTGCCGGTCGTAAAAACGTTCGGTATTAGAAGTAGCACTCCCCTCCGTCTTTGATTCTCCTTTGTATTTCCTTCATTAGATTTCGCGCACACGTAATCAAGTGTCCCAGGTAAACGAATCCGTATACACGTTTCGTCTTCCATGGCGGTAGCATCACGACAGCTCTTCATCCATTTTCTTCTCGAGGTGTTCACAGTCAGAACAATTTTTCCTTGCTTCGCACACTAACGAATCACTTAAAGCCTGAAGTTCGTTACAGTCGTGGGTGAGAAGTACGACGTCATCCGCATATGCAGGGTATGATAACAGGGCCCTTTCCATTCAAAAACGAAAGAGCCATAATGACAAACTGTGAAAAATTACTTAAAAATCAACTAAAATAATTCGTAGATTGTTTGTACGTTGATGGTTGATCCGTAGAGGTCAATATAGGTACCGGGTGAAAAACGAGGTTCCGAAAACATCGAAAAAGTATCGACATAGTGGAAAAAACGGCATAAATAACGTGTTTTCGGAGGGTGTGGAGCGTGCGCATAGAAACAACGTGGCTACGCTCTGCGATTGGTCGACTCGTACGAACGGCCAATCGCAGAGCTCTGCGACGAAAACCTTTCCAGACGCAGAACTTCACATATGTTTTTGGGCCAATTACACTGATTCGAACATTCTATACGTACTTGCAATAGATCATTTATTGCGACTTGGAGAACTGTTGCTGTTGAGCTTCTTTTTTTCTCAAATTTTGAGAACAAGAATCTAAGAACAAGAAACAAGAGAAAGCTTGACAAATGTCATTTCTTGGGTACTAATCTGAGTATGAAAAATTAGGCCAAAATCATTTTTTTGCGTTGCTTTGTAAGTAACTAATATATGTAGATGCCCGCTTTAGTTCTTACACCATTACTCCGTGCTACGATACTTGTTCTATCCATTTCTTTCTCATTTCCTGATAGAGATTTAGTTGTAGCCCCATGAAATGCAGTCATTCTTCCTTTGAAAATGCATAAAACTTTAGAGTTGCTGAAAACTCGTTCAAGTGGGCGTGGCTTAGGACGCACCTCGAGGTGCTTTTGTTCAGCTTGAGCTACATATGCCTATCTGAGTTCACAAAAAGAAGAATTATACGGACCAATCTCACCATGTAACTCGGCCATTACATCCGCTGGCAACTTGCCAATTCCGGGTGGTTCCCGTTTCACCGTCGACATCGGTAGCGACTCGGTCATTGCACTGCGTGCCGTCGACGACTCACTCTCCCACTGATCCACGCCCTCCCTGCCATTTACGGTATTCTCAATTCGTTGTGGCTTAGAGAATGGAGTTGGTGGTGGAGGAGGTGGAGCGGGAGGAGGATGTTGTTGTGAGACATGCATTTCCTCTATGTTAGGACTAAAATAAGCGGATAGGATAAAGCAATATTACGTTACAACCACCACCGACTTGCTTTTTGATCTGCTTTTGATCTAGTCAGTCCACTTTACTGGCTAGTAAATAACTCGGAACACACTAATGACGTCTCCAGGCCTTGCCATTTTAAGGGGGATAAAATTAATATTGTAAAATTATGGCGCTAGTGGAAAAGACGCGTATCGATTGCATCGTCAACAACAGCTTCCCATGGCTTCGTACCAGTCTTTAACGCCTTTAATCGCTTCTCGTCGTCGTGATGACCAACAAAATCTAGGGTACCCTTGCTTGACGAACCGGAATGTGTATCACTGAGCATGGGCGGGGTCTGCAGTTCGCAACCCGACATCCAAAGTGGGCGTGGCCTCCAGTTCACAGTCCATTTTCCTAGCAATGTATCCTACTCCTGGCTCATTTTTCAGAGTGATCCACAAGAAAATCGTATATTGTAACTGAACAATGTATAGCATACAATTGCAATACTTTAGCTAGGTAACAACATCTCTAGCTGCATGCCTTGTTGGGATTACCCAGAGTAAACCTATTAGCGCCACACGAATTCACCCATCGCTAGTACGGGCACCAACGTGTTTACCCTAGGTAGTCTCAGTGATACGTACAGGCTTTGGGTACACTCTTGGGTCTCGCAAAAGATCTGCCCATCACTCATTCTTTGTGAACTGCCTTAATTGTTCGTATTCCTAAAAGTACCTGAGAGGGGTTAAAGGTTACCGGTTACCCGGAATGGTTCCCAGTTACCCATTCTGGCTAATTTCTAACGCGCAGAATAAGTTACATCTCGCGCATCTTCACCATTGCATTTCCATGCTGACTAGCCCAGTCTCTTTTACGAGATACAAACATTTTAGCCCGGAAAACCCGTCCACCTTCGAGGAGTTGGTGGATTGTAACCTTACCTGGAACTTGCTTGATTATGAGCAGTAGTGGCAGGCAGTGTTGAAATACTTCTCAAATATTGTGCGTTGTCCAAATCCCTTACCCCCGTACATTCGTTCATTACTGTGGAAAAGAGGAAAATTGAACCCACATTCTCCTGCCAGGTAGGGTTTGAAACACAAGGATACCACCCCTGATTCGCCAAAAATTCTGGAGCAACCTTTTTGTCAGATTTCAGGGTTTTAAGCAAAGTGGACTGTCTAGAAATGTGAAAATCACACGGAAAAAGCTGACTATTCAGTTATTAGCAAGCATCTTTACCGAATAACATTAAAAATACCTCATTTCTCTTCCGTCCAGACTGGTATCCGTGTAACGTCGCTGTGCTTGGATCGAGGCCGCCGGGTCCAACTCGTACGTGGGACGCTCAGCTGCGTACATACGAGGCATAGCCACGGGCGGTGGTTGCCGTTCGGCCGGCATCGGTGGTGGCACCTGCTCTTGCAGCTGTTGTCTTTCTTGGATGTAGCTGACCTCAGGATCGGGGGCCATCGGCACTTTCTCCTTCTCATAGGCTTCTGCCAGCTCTTCCGGCTTGAACTCCACCTTATTAAAGGACGGTGACTCGGGTGGAGCATTTGGCTGGAATGGCTTGGGAGTGGCTGGAAGCGTCTTTGACGGTACACTTGTGGTGAAGAACGTCTTCAGGAACGCCCATATGTACTGAGCCACAGTGCGAAGTAGTCTAGCCGCTTTACAACCGACTCCGTAGAGAAAGCGACCGATACGGCGTGCGTAGAGCGACGCGGTTTCTGCGGCGCTACTAGCGAGATCGCGCATGCGCTGGAGAAATCCTCCCTTGGTTTGATAGGCACGTGGGGCTGGGATATTGCTTGGTGTGTAGGGTTGTTTGTAGGTTTGGGCAAGATAGGGTGGTTTGTGATATGACGGCTCCTCGGATTTTGGATCCACACAGCAGTTTTTCTGCTTTTTCTCTTCTTCTTCGTCGGCTCCACATTTCCATTCAGGTTTTCCTCTGAAAATTAAGGAATTACTGTCTATTACTGCGAACTGATCATTAAATAGTATAAAACCAGGAAAGAAGGGGGAACAGTTTTTAATTTGTCTATTTCTCAAAATTACCTACTTCTTTAAAACTGTAAAGTTACAGTCTTAACCTGGAGGATGAGAGAGCTTGAAGAGCGCAGTAAGAATCTTCCAGAGAAATTTATTTCCTCTTCTGTTCAATTTGTTTGGGAGGCACGTAATTTTAAAAATAAAAAAAGTGAATATAAATAGTCTCTCTAAATCGTATATTCGTGAAAAATCCTGAAGTTTATCCCCTCCCCCACCACGCTTTGCCCAACAAGATATTCCTCGCGTAACCCGTTGGAACTTCTTCCCATTTTTGTCACAAATCACCGAATTACGGAGCCTGGATGGAAGTCACCCCAAGTTAAACTGTTAAAACATAGTTTTGATGAAGATTAGAATCATCTGAAACGATTTTTTTCTGAAAAAATTTCTTCTACTCTGCTTTTCGAGCAATGTTCTAAGTGAAAGTGTAGTGTTATCAATAAATCTATGGGATCCCCAAAAATGGATTATTCCTTTCAAAGGTGGTTGTAAATCTTGTTAGGTAGAATTAACGCAGCCCCCCCCCCCTCCCTCTCTTCGTGCAACATCTGGTGCCCAAAAACCCCTCCTCCGTACATGGTTAGCAGTTGACGTTTGACTGAAAGAAATTTGATAGCTGACTGCGTTTAATAAACGCCAAGTGTCAGTCAAGTGAGCCGTGACGAAATTAGCTTGGCGCCGCGCGCGAAGTCAATTCCTGCGCCCTCGTTCTGGCGTGGGAAATTGCTATCAGGCGCGAATAGTCGGCGACCCGTGACTTTCTCAATCAGGCGACTACGCTGGCTTTCATCCACCGAAGATTTTATTCTTGCCATCGTTTTCTAGCTCATCCCGTACATGTTTCCAGTTGTCGGATACCATGTATTTATTCCATGTAATGACTAACATGTCGTCTCACACACACCAGCAGACCATTAGGAGTGTGCTGGCGAGAACTTGTCCTCGCCGCGCACATACCCTTTGAACCTACTTTTAACGATCCTAGTACATTTTGCTCTAGCAATTCTTCACATTTCCTTTCCCTACACCATGGATTTCCTATGCACTTTCTCCGCAACACCTTTAATATCAGGAACGAAAGGGCGAAGTTGAGCAAAAATAGGTTGAAATGAAAAAAACAGCGGAGCCTTTTCAACCACCGAATGGGAAAATGGATCATACACCAACACGTGTTGATCAATTTCCACCGCTAAATCGTCGTTTGATGACGTAGTAGGTGTGTAGAGCGTTGGGTGAGAACTGGTCCCCAAGCTTTCTTCACATCACCCAAATGATCATTGCAATAGTAATCGTTTCAGGTCCCATGCAGACCATGTTTTACTCAATGAATCACGCTCAAGAGGCTCAAAAATAGGGAAATTCCGGATGGGCAAATCGGATTTGACTTGGGTACCAGTTCTCGCTTGACAGAATGCACATAGCCCAATATTTTTACATGCCTTCTGTTAATCTTCAAAACAACGTTGTAACCTTTGTCGAACATATAGTAGCTTGGAATCCCCGTTCTTGAAGATTCTTTAGATCCAGTAGATTGGGCGTGATAGTATGTTCAGTATGGTGGGCACGTGCCGAACACGTGCAACTTCCATTCTCTGTGGAGCGCGTTTTTGCACGTTACCATTACAGTATCATATTTCTTCTTAAAAAATGCGTTATTTGACCGTTCAGTTCCAGTTATTTGCCAACATCGCCTTGCATTTCAACGAGGGTATCAATTCTAATGCCAGCCATCAGTTGTTAGTGAATTAAAGAAACTGTTTAGTATTCAGAAACGATAAATGAAGCAGAACTTCATAAAATGCTCTTGAATGCTGCATCAATGGGGAAGGTGATTGAGAGAAGAGATCGCGAACTTCAGAAGGATGCCTGCTCTCAGTTTGGATACTTTTAGCTGAGCATTTCAATGTCTTATACTCAAAATCTTGCTGTATTTCTGCTAAATCTGCTGCAATATACGTAATCTGCTGTTCTCGTAGCCAGCACCACTTTCGAAACGGTGAAAAATTCCGGAGCTGCGCAAAAAATGTCCTTGTGATAGCAGCGGTAAGGATCAAACAATAATTCACCTATACAAATCAGAAACATACTTTAAGAATAGGAGATCCGAATGGATCTGCATGAACGCTGTCGCCCCGCCACTGCGCGCGCTTCGCAACGCTCTGACTGTCTGCGCATCCACGCACTGCATTGATATCACCATTTCCGTTGCCGATGGATTCAAAAATGTGGCGCATAATAGCGGTTCCATCCCACTGAGTTTTTTCCATTTGGTCATACATAGAAGCCGCGCAGGTAGGGGACGGGAGGGAGTGGGTGGTGAAGGAAAGGGTGGAGGAACAGGTGTGACTTGAGTCCCTTACGTGAGCAGATGAAGACGTGCCTTGAAAGAAAAAACGTCTACGGACACTCACCACCCACACGTGTAGGGTCAGCCCGTTTTGCCTTCATGAACTTGGGAAAAACAGCCAAACGTGGTTCAAAAGGAGTTCTCACTCACTCTGGCACAATGTTAGTCATTTCAATTCGAAGCTGATCTGTCCTTCCTGGGAAAAGACCGGCAACAACGTGCGGATTTCCAAGGAATAATTAGGTGTACATACTTCTGCATTTGACCAGTAGGACTTAAAGAGAACAGTGGTAAGGAACCAGTCTATATAAAAGAATACTAGGCAATAATAAAACATGTGAATCTTCCAGTAGATGGAAAAGGCACTCCTATTGAGCGCGTTGAGGCCAAGTTCTCTTTGTAGGCACCACTTTATATGGCGCCTGTCCCGCCAAAAGGGGATCAAATACTAAATCAACGGAATTAATAAAACTTCGAAAAAAATGGAAAAGAGCAAAAATATCAACTACCAAATTCTTATTGCATAAAATTCATTCAGAAAGATCATTTCAAATTTTTCTATACCCTGTCTCACGTCAGCCTGACACACGCTGGTGGTAAGTGTCCGGTGATCTTTAAAAACTTCAGTTTGTTTGTGAGGGTACGTGCATGTAATACTGCATAAGAAGAATATGTAGAGTTCTTACTCTATGAGTCTTCCAAAAAACACACACACACCAATTATTTTTCAATTTTGTGTAAAAACTATTCAATCAGCTGGAGCTGTGAGAATTAATTACATGTCTTTGTTTACGTGCCTCAGTTCTATTCACGCATGCAGGCAACTACTCACACAATTCATATTCTATTCACACGCTATATATTAAACATTCGCGCGAATTTCATATGACTGATGGTAGACGTTGTTCGTCAGCAAACTCCTCTTCTCATCCTACATAATTCCCATTCACTACTCTTTTTTTTCTTTCATTTATTCCTATTATTTCCAAACCATTAGCTGTTTTCTGCGTCTAATAAATGCTTTCTGCGCATTGATGCGGATACCTTTATATGCCCGTTTTACAGGGGAGAATTTCTCTTTGTCCACAGACTTCCGGGAAAATGGTACGAATTTTCCGTAAAATCACGTCCGTGCCTCAGCCTACCCTCTCTACGCTCTACACTCACCAATTATCTTTACGGCTCCCGCTGGATCCAGTAATTAGACGATCGGCACTTGCATGTGCTCAGCATACTAATTAAGTATGCCAAGCACAGACGCACCCCCCCCCACATACCCATTGGTAAGTCAGTTATAATTTAGTTCATGTGAGTGCACAAATCGATTCCACCGATCCACGACCGCTGGCCACGCCCTATTTCGTCGGCGAATCCGGCATCCATGTCCGTTTCGGCTCATTTCAGCAACTATGGCTCAGTTCTTACCCTGCTATTACACTTTTAAGGTTTACCCATCAAAGGAGCGGTGCCTTTGTGGTTCCACTCTTCATGAGACTTCTCAATTAGAGCCTGGCATGAAAACTATCTACGAAAAATTTGTTTTCCGAAGAAAAAATATATTATAATAACTATAAAAAAGGTAGCTTACACGATTGCTCCACGTACGCCTTAGGACCCTTGCAGCGCACTTATTCGGGATATGTCAACTAGGGGATAGGGGAAACGGGGATAGGGGTTATCAGGCTACTATGATTGGTTGATTTAGTTAGTGCGCCAATCACGGTGGTCTGATAACGCTCAATTCCACCTCACAATGATACACACCCCATTTATTCCATTGATTTCAACCATTTACTAGGCATTTACCCATTTACTCTTACGCATTTACTCATTTACTATGGCTTGAGCTACAGTAACAACACTTATATTCCACACAATTTACTGCTTTTAGAATGGATGTTGAAAATATTGTAAACCGTTGGACGGAGGGCGGGGGTGGTGGGAATGGTAATGGCGGAGCCTAATCTCTGCAAAATCCCATGAAAAGCCTCTGCTAAAGGCAAGACATAGTACATAATGTTAGCACCAATTGTCTGAGTTTTTATGTAAGTCATTAGCTACTCATTGACAGTGGAGCAAAGAGGCAATATGCCGAATTTGTGACAGATGTCCTTTTTCTGTAACGACTCGGAGACGCTGGAGGAACGCCAAGGTACGTAATTTGCGAAGAAGTCTTGAAACAGTCCTAAAACATCCATCAGTTTCCAAGAAATCTCTAGAAATTCAACTAGATGCCAAACAATTAAACGGACAATTTATTTCTCATAACAGGCGTCGACTTCGATGCGTTGTCTGCAAATTCACGCCCACCTACCAGACTGATATTTTTGCATGGGAGACTGATGCTCATATATAAATCATTTTTCTAGCATCCACGGTTCCACAGCTGTTTGGAAAAGCCCGGAAGGGCAGTGACGCAGAGGAAATTCATTTGTGTTCACCCATCGGGAGCAGAAATTGTTTGACGACTATAATAAATGTTCAGGAACAGGCTTTAATTTATATTTCCGCACTCTTCTACAGGGTGCGTCAAAATTATTGACGCACTTTTCCTTCTTCTTTAACTCCAGCATTCTCAGGTTTTTCCTGGAATTCTCATGTTTTTACAATTATCTTATCTCTGCTTTACTGATCCGTATAGTTCTACTTCATTTGGTTGTAATCCCAATCATGGTAGCTCTACATCCGCGGAGAAGCTCCGTCGTCGATCTTCATCGTGCCGGGTACGCCACAAAGGATATAGTCAGAATTCTTTCTGTGCAGCGCCGAACCGTACAACGAGCAGTTCAGTTGTTCAAGTCTACTGGAGATGTATCAGGCCGTTATCGCTCGGGTCGCCCTCGCTCGGCTGTCACCAAGAAAAACGCAGATATCATTCGCAAAAGAATCGCATGTTCGCCTAAGAAATCGATGAGGAGGATCGCCGCTGGTTTGGGAATTAGCGAATCATCTGTTAGAAGAATTGTGCACAAGAAACTCGGCCTTCGAAGCTATCGCCTACAAAAGTGCCAAGCCCTCTCCGCTGCTGACAGGCTCACACGAGTGCGCAGATGCAAAGAACTTCTCAAGCGCGCCGCTAATCACGCTCACCTTCAGTTTGTGTTCAGTGACGAAAACTTATTCAGTGTGAAGGCGACGTTCAACCGTCAAAACAAAAGAATAATCGCAAGGAATCTCCAAGGTGCAAATTCCAAAGGAAGGCTTGTTGCCAAGAAGGCCCACGCTGCCAGGGTGATGGTCTGCGCTTTCATTACCAGTGACGGCAAGTCACCTCTGATTTTTGTGGATCCTGGAGTGAAAATAAACCAGCACAACTATCTAGATGACGTTTTGAAGAAGCATTTAGTTCCTTGGTTAAATTCCCACTTCGGGAATAGGCCGTATGTCTTTCAGCAGTATTCGGCGCCAGCACACAAAGCGAAGCTGGTACAGGAGTGGTGCCGGGCAAACTTGAAGGACTTCGTTTCGCCACAAGAGTGGCCCACGTACAGCCCGGATATCAATCCGCTGGATTACTCTGTGTGGGGAGTCTTGGAGAGCAAGGCCTGCTCTAAACCTCACAGAAGTATCCGTTCACTAAAGGCCGCCCTGATCAAAGCCTGGGAAGAAATCGACGTGGACTACCTGCGGCGCACCGTCGACTCATTTCCCAGACGTCTTCGAGAGTGTATCCGAAGCAGAGGAGCACATATCGAATATGAGTAATCATTTCGTATTTATTAAGGTTTTTCCTAATTTTTTTATATGAAGTCATTCGATTTATTTGTGTGTGGGAAGTGCAGCCAACTCATATTGGTGCGTCAATAATTATGACGCACCCTGTATTTCAGAGAGCAAAGCCTTGCTGCAAATTTTGCGAATGAGCTCAACTGATAAAAATGAATGAATATCAATTTGGTGGGAGGACATCCTCGATATTGGATTTTCTGGAATTTAATTTTGTTTGGGTTCTTTTGCTGAATCATTAGAGGTAAAACCTCACTGTGAATTCGATTTGATCGGATAAGAGGAGAAGATGACGTTTTCTCAAAATCAGACAAGGAGAAAGTAAAACATCTTTAGGATACTTCACCTCCTTCATTTCTATTATAAATCGGAACTTTCATTTTCCAAACTTTTAATTTCAGTTTACATTCATTTGTCTTACTCAATTTTATTATGTTAAGCTGAAATCCTTCTGATCACACCTTTTTTCATTGGAATTGTACCATTTTCCCTCATTATTGGGGGTGGGGTCATCATACTCATTGCTATAATTACCCTTGGGTAGCGGCTGGGTATGGACGACGTCACGTATAGGTGCCGGGTAAATGGTAAATTTGACATTAAGCGTTAATACATTTACCACGAGTAATCTCAATGATGCGTGTAGGCCTCGGTGCCTCTTCATCAAATTGAGCCAATTTTTTTCTGCTTTTCCAAAAACACTCCTAGGGTCGTATCCACCGCTGAGTTTGCCGGTTGTAACCACGATCACACCCAAGGATTACCATGCTCTTGACATTCTTCTGGAAGTTTGTCCGCTGTCCATGGGGTAAGAAAAATCGTAAAATCTATGGGTGCAACCTAATCGTGTTCAGCATTTGCAATGATGACTACGACCCCCAGAACCCACTATGTACATCGGTGGAGTTTCTTACTGCCGGACCCTCCCTGAGCATCAGCTTTGCTTCACATGCTTTGAGAAGCTGCTCCAGTATCGCTTCAACTGCATGAATTATGTTCTGATGGGACGTCAATTTAGAGGATTTAAAGGACTCGGCATACCATTGCTAAAAATACCTAGGTTACCATTATATCAAAAGCTGCAGGCAACGACTGCAAAGACCTTGTGTTACAACCAGCCAGCTGCAGGTGTGCAAATCCACAAATCCAGTTGTATGGATGAAAATATCGCATGTGTTCCCACACTGTCTTTAAAAACAAGCTCGTTCGTTGATTCAGGTGCGGAAATACGTGAAGGCTAAAGATAAAACGGGTCGTTTTGCTCAGAAAGGGCGGAGCTCGGCTAGCAACTCCTGCATCAATTTACAGATCCGCAGGTTATCCGGAAATTTTTCAATTTCCTTGATTTTCTGAGGATTTTGACTTGAAGATAGGAAGTTCCCGTCTGAGAAATGGTTGACCATGGAATCCCATGGCTCCACCCACTTTCATGAAGGCAATCGACGATGAGTTGCCAATGCACTCCTACAGGAGCAGACGCTCGCTAATTTGTGTGGAATATTCTTATGCAAGACAACCCTTCATAGCCTTACAGGGGTTTTTCTTTCCCTGAAACTTTTCCCTTTATCCAATGATCTATTCCACGGCTTTGTCTTCTCCGAGAGGCGCTATCCTGAGAGTTTTTTCCTGTGATTCGAAGCCCTGTCAGGGATTAGGATGAAGGCCTCATAAGCTGCTAGGTGGCCATCAAAATTCGTGAACAGTGAGATTTTCTACGAAATCTTCTTCAAGATTTCCTCATCTTCATATTATCTTATCAGGGCCAGCTGTATACGTATGTTACATGTATTAAACTGCTCCAATTTCTCATTGCCATGTTGGCACCATTTCTGATGCTAAGAAATACAGCAGACTGCTCATCCATGCACTTCTCGGATTTCTCCACATAGGCAAATCCCATTTGGAAAAGCTGCTCGAAGTATCCTACCAAAAAAGCTCGAATTAGACTTCTTTTCTGTTCGCTTACGAAGATCATGCTTATAAAACTGGAAAATGTCATATTCGGTTCTGTTTAACTTACCAGTTACTGATATTCGAGCTTGACTTCAGTATTCATTAAAAAGTTAGTTACAAAAATAGTGAGTCTCGCATTGAGTTTTCTCGATAAATCTAAATCTATTATATTTGAAGTTGAACAGGATTCACCGTCCGTGAATTTAAATTTAAAAATTTCCGTTCGAAAAAATTCAAAAAGACCAACTAATATGGAGTTGAAAGTGAGAGGTTCCGAAATGTAGGAATTTCTACCCGCGTTCAGTTCCTAAATTCAGCATATTCAATCAATAATTAATCAATAAATAAATATTCCGTGGAAGGGTATCTCGCAGCTCAGACGCCCCCGTGGCAGGGCCTTTGCGATGGCCAGGCGATATTTTTTATTAAGGATGTGCACGCAGAGCGTTGATCGGTCTCCATGAATCTACAAATAGACGCGTGCGTCTGACGCGCGACTGACGCACGCGCCCAGTATGGATTCGCTTTACCCATGGGTTCGAAAGAATGAAATATGTCACCAAATTTTCTCCAGTATTTTCGAAAACTCTACGATAGATGTCTTTTGAGCATCCTAGTCCCAGACCTAATCCAGAATAGCTTTCTACCAGAGGATAAACCAAACTAATGCATGGAGCAAAAAACTGCGCCGCCGAAATGGCTGAACGTTTAGATGAATGGGTTTTATGACGTCATAAATGTAAAAGTAGAGCCAAGAGAAACAGAAAGAATATTAGTGGCTGTGGGCAGATAAACCTATTGCCACAATTTGCCACGATTAGGAGAAACGCATGGCTTGATAGACGACGCGTGATCGTGAAAAGGAAACCACCCCTCCCTTCATTCATAATGTTTTGTAAAGTTTTGGTAAACGCATGAATTTCAATGTGAAGTGGGACTTTCGTTGAGTGGAGTTGACGCTGTCTACTAAGCCTAAACAAAGCGACGCGACTCAATTGCCTACTTCCTGGCTTAGTTTTCCTGGAAATTTCATCGATTTCCTTAGTTGCCCCTCATTTTTACACTTTCATGCTTTGCACAGCACATTGTTTAGAACGATAAATGATTCTTCCTCTCAATGATATCTATTCCTCTTTACTCCCTCCTCATTCATCCTCGGACTAGTATATTTCGTAGTATCTGCCAGCGCAAAAATGAACATGAGTATGTTTAATGACTGAAAAAAAGTATTTAAAAATATTTCCATAGTTTCAATATCACAGGCACGCTCATGCCAGAAATTTTGGGCTCTTCAGGAGACTGAACCATACTCCTGATAGTCCTACAAAAATCCCAAAGCCTGAAACATCAGCACCGCATTCGGTATTATATTCACGGTATTATAAAAAATGGTCTCCTCCCTTCACAATAATTCGTCCTCGACTTTGATCCTGAACGTTGATTTGTTTGTGTGTTTTGCCAGAGGAAAGTTCTCAGGTAAACAAGATGCACTGACTTTTATTCGTAATTTTGGTTCAGTTTTTTTAAAAAATTTTACTTGAGGAGTTTGTGGTGTTAACCACAAAATAATGCAAGGTCTGCGAAGAACAAAAATAATGCTTTTGAACAGAGTGCTACTTAGAGCTAGGTGAGTATAAATAGGCAGAAAACTACAAATAAAAACAGCAAGGGCTTGTGCTATCTGTTAGAATGGAATTAATTGTGAGGAACAATGAAGCCAATTCCAATTGAAGATAACAACACTGAAGTCTTCACATTCGCGGTGTTGATGGTAAGAGAGTAATGGAGGATTTTAAGCCAAGTACCTTTATTAGAAAGCTTGAACACTCCAAAAAATGATCAATCAAGGACTTTCTGGTAACCTGAATTTTCGTATTGTCAGTAAACTATAAAAAAACTGTATTCTCTCCGGTAAACTGTATTGTCACAAAGTATGAGACGCGACCTACATGGCTGCAGCAGTTTTGCCTTTATGCAGAAGTTAGCCATAGCGACCGAATCGTATCGCTAATAGCGCTACCCTTCTCTTAGCGCTGTGAATCCACAAACATACACGAAAAAGAAAAACTCCAGTAGTCGAGCCTGGCACACATGCTCCTCATTTCCTGTTTCTACACGTTGAAACAAGAACGTGAAGAGTAGATCGCGTGCGAAAGTGTGGAAATAAATGCAATGTGTGGATGCGCAGACAAGTAGAGTACCACTTCGTAAGTGTTGCTGCGCGTGCTGCGAGCCTAACAATCTCCAGTAACCCTGCAGTATCGCTCAGAAAATGTACTTTCCGAGGAGGTGCGTAAACAACTGCTAGCGTCTCAGCGTGTCCGCAAAATAGGCTTTGTTTACTCAACGCTTTTTCCATGCTATACGTCTCCCAGATAGTAAAAATCGAGTTCCCTAGCCATGGGTTCTCATATTTCACGAACGTAAATGTTTCCTGTGAGACATTTCAGCTGCGTCAAAGTTCTTGGAGTTGTTGTACGACAACTCTTTGAGAATTTTTGTCTGTGTTTCTTTTCTATACTTTCCTCCTCCCCCGCTTCTACACTCTTTGCTATGATTCGTTTTTAGTTCATGCGTCTGTCGCTTGCAGTTGTTTCTAAGCAGTCAGTGCTGTTACGATCGCTCAAAAATAACAATAGTTAACCAAATCTTATTACGTCAATAGAGTAGTGTAGAGTAGTGATCTCCTGCTATTGCTTAAATAACCGAGTTTAGAAATAATTTCCCATTACTTTGCATACGCTTCAAAGCTCGAAAGGGACAAGCTCCCATATTTCGGGAAATGCTTAGCTCCCGCCTTTTCGGATTGGATAACGTTCAAGTTTTCCACTCACGAAATAAATAGGGAAAAAGCGGAGGAGCTCACCGAAAAATTTATTTTCATGAAAACTAATGGGTATTCAACTTGCCCGACAATTCATATACTCTTTTCGTCTGTTTTTTTTCTCAACCTTTCAAGATATCACGTAACAACTTTGATATTTCAATGCCTTCTTTTCTTGAAAGAAGTTACACTTTTTTGAATGAAATAGTGCATCCTATTAAAGACGTGCTCTACACATCTGAAAATTATTCATTTATTAGTTGTGATAGCCCATCAAGTCTCGGATTTACCGGATGTACTAGATGAGTACCCATTTCCGGTTGCAGACCAAACGAATATGATGAGGGAACTGACTCATATGCGGTGAAGCTGTACGGGGGCGGGGAAAGGAGGGAGGGTGAGGGCAGATGTCAGAAATGGGGACCACTGCCAAACACGGATTTTTCCTAGGAACTTTCAGAAAAAAAAACTAGGAGAAAGAGCAATTTACACATTCTATGGATAGTAAACGAAATACTTGCTTAAAAGAGAACAAACGAAAAGTGTAGCCAAACTATTAGGAAATGTACCCATTTTCACAAAGGGTCTGTTAACACAAGGTTTTCTGGGATGATTTTAGAAGAATAAAACCAGTTGAAGATGTGGCGAATGTGAAATTGTAGAGAATGATAATAAAGGAATAATAGGAATAGTGAATAAGTTATTTTACTAGTGCAAATGAACTGTAATGGTGAAAAAGATAGGTGTTCAAATTACGATTGCCTTGGACTTTCATATCCTCCATTCCGCAGTTCATTAAATGCTTTCAAGATCCATAGAAGATATATACTACAACTAACGGCACGATTACCGGAAGATCCTATACGCTAGTCGATAATTTTTTATTGATCTTTTTTCCCCTTGACGAGAGTGCGTTCGAGAGAACAGTTGTGGCTACAAAGTTCATAATTAGTACGCTGTGGTTGTTACGTCGTGCAAAAAGGTGGGTTCTATTTTGGGAACAACAACCCGGGGGCGAGTACCCTTCCCTGACACCCTGGAGCCTAACCCGTTCTGCTACATCCGGCTCATGAGTAGGGTTGTGTTGATGGCGCGACGACTGCTATGTGTTACAGCAACATATGCGTTGGCCCCACGCACAATTCGTCATGCGCTGGGTGAGCAGCAAAATAGCAGCAAAAAATCCAAGCTCATGGCCTTGGAAGCACACGAAGCACACGATAACAACTGTAGAAACTCACTTAAGCAGAAAATAGAAGAAATAGAATACAGTCCAGAACGCCTGTGCCACAGCGGCGCCACATCGATGAACCGTATCGACGACGGCCCGCTGGCATCTGGTCAGTGTCGTTCGCATCGTGTCGGCAGCAACGAACACCACGCCGACAGCAGCACGATGGGTGCCTCAGGGCTGACTGGCTCGGGCTGTGCTGGTTGTCCGCCTGCTTGTCTGCCTGCTGCCTGCTTGCCTGCCTGCTTAGCGGGCCTGCTGCGCCGGCTGGCAGTTACGGAGGATGTGCTGGTGGTGGCGGCGGCGAGTTGTAAAACCCGAGCCCGCGTCGTCGTCCCCCTCGGCGCTGTGGTGTGCGTACAGCGTTCAACAAATGCGACAAAACATAGCTGTAAAAAGTCGTCGTCGAGAAATTTCCGCGTTTCCACGGAAATTCTAGGGATTGCAGGGAAGTGAAGATGTCCTTAGTCGTACAGATGGTTGTGTGGCCGCATGCATCACTGTTACCCATGGTTGAGCATATCGACACCTCACATATTTACCCATCGTTATCACGAAGTCTTCACGTTTACCCTAGGTATCTTCAGTGACGCATCCAGGCTCTGGAATGGTCATGTCAGATACTGTCAAATTCTCAGCCCATGCTAGCTCTGCTTGCTGGTACAACCTAAGTGTGAGACGCAAACCACGCCCACTTCGGCTTTTTTTTGTCAGAATGTCAAGCCGAGTAGTCTGGTTGAACCCTCCTCTAATTCACGTCTCTAGGTGTTGAGCTCTTCTTGAGTAATTTCAGCTGTTGCAATTCAAACTCCGCCCACGATTGCCACCTCAATTACTTTCTCTAACACCAGAAGTATGTATTACCAAACCACCGTGATTGGCGCGTTGATTGAATGCGCCAATCGCAGCGCCCTGGTACCGCCCGATTTCTCCTCATTATGATGCACACCCTCCAATTTCTGGTAGGGATCACCTTCCGCCTTCTTCTCCCAAACTCCCTCCAGTTTTCTATTGTCCGTTTCAAAAACGACGATAGGTGAGTACTTGTGCCTATGAACTGCGTTTCTCGCCCGCTTCTCCGAATTCTCGAGTTCTCTCTCCCTCTAATATCCTCACAACTATGTTCCTCGGTGAAACACACTATAGAACCACCATTACCTTGTTACTGCTGGAGCTCCACAATCGCTCTCCAAATCACGGTCATCATTTCCACGACAAAGCGTCACTTACGCCACCATGCGACGGATAGGTCCCGCAGCGACGTGCAGAGCAAGTAGCGCCATGAGACGGCTCACAAGGGGGTCTTAGATCGTAGACTCGGATATGAACTAGTGCAGGATGAATTCGCTGGGGATTTCTTGATTTTTCCCCAGGATAAAGGCTACCTCCCAATGGCGCAGGATACTGTGCGCCATCATGGTCATTTGTGAACAAGTAAGTCCCAAGTCAAAAGTCCTCTGAAATATGAGATAAGTACGGCTTCGTTTATAACCACCCATTCATTTTTTGTTCGAAAGGAGCACTTTGTATCTTTGTTTCTGTTGGCCTGTTTATTCTAAATATAAATGCGATTTCAAGCAGTCTAAGATCAAGAGAAAAAAGCAAGCGGAGTGAAAAAGTGAGAGAAGGAGAGATAAAAATTGTCCAACACAAATACGAACACCATGTAGACTTTGGAAAAATTCAGCAGCCAATCGTGAATTTCGCGGCTGTTCGTGAGTATCTGGAGAAAGTTGTCTCTACAAATTGCGCATGCTCACAGTTGGCGTTTTTCCTGCGCATCTTTGGAAAAATATAAAATTCTCATTGGAATACAACGCACTGGATGAAAACTGGAACTGAAATGGATGAAACGCCGGAACCACGGACCGATCAGAATATCGTTGCACACGAACTTGCCGAAGATGAGCAAAGCGAAGCCAAGGAGCTGGAAATGCGAGAGAGTGAATGCTTTCGATCGTATGAAACTGAGCATAGTCTAGAAACAGGGGCTTAGTGGCTAGAGCTTCACTCCTCACTTGTGGACCAATTGGTGATAATACTCTAGCGCATGCACCACCACCCATTATTGGCTTACACGTGCAGTATTTCAACAGAAAGTTTTTCGTTCATAACTCCTCTCAGGGTAGTGCGGGTAAGTCAAATTTTTACGTTTCGCTGGTATATATGTGGCACGGGTGCAGGTGATCGTTGCCCTATTTTTTGATCACATTTTTTAGAGAAAATAGGCGACTGCGGTTATGGCCCAAGCAGGCGCATAGTCAGACGCAGGGAAAGGGAGTAAAAGTTTTATGTTAACTTGGTCTTGTTCCTACTTTTTATCTTTTTAGATGTTTATTCTTATTCTCCAAATCAGAAACCAAGCTCCTATTCATTTCATTTTTGAAATTTCGACCTAAAGCAATACTGAACTGGTCTTATGTCACTCTCCTCCTACTCTCCCATCCCATCCTCCCACCCTAGCCCTATAAAGAGGAGTTTGCTTTTGAAAATATTGGATACAGAATTTGATTCTTTCGCAGAGATTGGACTGTGGGGAACTTCACTGTGCCGCTATTGCATCACACAACTCTAATGTTCACACCATATCTGAGCCGTATCTGATATATGTAACCCAGATCTCACATCTCACCTTATCGTAAAGCCTCAATTTCTTTAAGGAACAACAGAATGAACAACAGCGCGATGGTAAGCGATTCACTCCTTATCAAACCGCACAGTAGTATAATATCGCGTCACCATCCTCTATGTCTTTTGTTTCCCCTTTCTTTAAATCACGTAATCCTTTTACCGTAGATATGAGGTATGTCACCGCGATATCTAGCTGTCCCGGTGGAAAGTATCAAAAGCCGTAACGATGCGTCGAAATGTCTAACAGATGTGGAATCCAGAGCTACTCTGGCTTTGTTTCTTTCTGCTCAGCTACTCTTTTCTCTACGTTGTGATAGCGTGGATTGCACTATGGACAATGGAATTATGCTGCTGTCTGTTTACACCCAGAGTGCACTCCTTGAAAGTCGGCTTTATGGCACGAAGCAATAAACTGTAGTGGCGTCAGAGAGCCACATCTCTTTCATGACCATATTTAGGACTACAATAAAATTCGGCTGTCTACTAGGAGATCCCGTAGACGTTGTGAACATCATCGCGATTCTCTGAGCATTCTAGATTTGATCACTCCTCCTTAAGTTTTCTTTTCATTGTAAAATTCCGTAAACATTATTGACATGATTGCAGTTGCGGGCGCGTTTATGGGTGCGATCGGCTAGCCAAAAGGTACGCCCTGGCTTCGATTCCTTGGCGATTCTTATCGTTGTCGCGATTTTATACATAATTTGCGATTATCGCGGCTCCTCATCGGTTTTTGATGTAATCCCGACTCTGTATATGTAAGTAAATTTTGGGGGTGATGATTATTCCTTAGCCCTTTTATCGTGATCGCGATTCCTGTAGCACTTATAAATCTGCCAATCGTAGCAAATCGCAGACCCAGTACCATATTTACATTGTCAAGCTCCTGATATTTTATTTCTACAGTCATTTCTCGTCCAGACGGAAAACGGCATGCGATGATATGATCGCGATTCCATGGTATATCAGAACGAGGTCGCGATTCCGCAGCTACATAGTTTGTGGTGATCGCGATCCCGTAGGAATTATAACCGTGATCGTGATTACTTTTACATTTCGGTGGTGGCAGCTATTTCTCAGGCTTTTTTTTACGTGATCGCGCTTCCTCATGCATAACTCCTCAGATTTCATATATTAGATTGGTTTTGGGTGTTAGCACGCGCACATGCATGTTTTGGGGCGCGATTTTTTACACTTCAGAAGTATAAGTATGTACATACATACGATATGCTCCTGTCTACGATGTTATCCTTTACGTTACTGTGGATTTACTGTTATGTACAAACCTATATCCGTGATGAATCGCATCTTTGATTCCCTCCACTGCCACGTTTTTGAAATTTATTTCTGCAATCAAAGCGGAGCTGCTGCTTCAAAGCGATACAGCCTGCCGCGATTGCAGCTGTTTCACGCTAAAAAAAACTTAAGCAGTTCTATTAGATGCATTATGAGATGCAGTTCTTGCTCACATGTGATCAGCTGCATAGAGCGATCAGCTCTTCGACTCATGTCCCAAATCCGCCACTCCCGGTAAACCACAGTTTTGCGCGATCGATAATTTTCATCGAATGAGCTGCTGTGATCCTCTATCTATTCTCGATGTAGTTCACTCTGCTGGTAGTAGTAAAATGATTTTTTTCAATCTTGGTATGATATAAGTGCGGTTATAAACTCCAATAAAAACTGAAATGTAGCCATATATTATCTTTAGGGTGCATCCCTTCATCCGCTTGTTAAAGGCTGCCACTTTTTATCGCACCTCGTCGCGATTCTTCATTGTCACGCTGTGGGAAATGCTCTAAGGCATCATGTGAACAGTTCCATGCATTTGTCCATCGTCCTCACGCTCCTGCGAATTTGTCGCTTGGCGATGTGTTGTCTCCCTTCCATGTTTGTTTTGTTCACTAATCGCGGATCGCCGCGATTGGGAGAAAATTCAATGTGTAGCAGTAATAGTGCTCAGGTTCACTAAGAAGTAAAGTCTGCAGTATATGCTTACATGTGTCACCACCTGTTGTTTTCGAGTTTCTTGATAATCTAGCATATCGCAGCCATCGAAATTTCTCTTGGATGCGATTGCTCTATACTTCTCCTCTCGAGAGGTTTTGCCGAAATTCTTTTGCTTTTAAAATTCAAGGCATATGCTAAATTTTCACTAATTTTTTGGCATCTGGCATTTTCAATTCCATGGACAGCATTCTTTCCTTTCCACCAACAATCTCGTCACAATGTCTTCCTTCTGATGGTCTTTTCGAATTGCCAGAGAACGATCGTTTCCCTGAAAGTGCCTTGTCTATTCTTCTTCTTGGACTCGTCAGCGTCAGGATGATATTATCTTCAATGGGTGCGTGCTTTATACGCGCGACTATGTGCTGAAGGACAGGACGGGAAGCATTCCTATCGCAACCCAGATGCAGATGAAACGCTCACATCTGTTGCGTTGAGGCTACCCACGATAGTCGTACCGAATTCTCAACTTTGATGCATTGACATTAATCATCTTGAATTGATTTTTTGCAAAAATCTGTGTTTGACGCACATATGATGCACGAATTATAAATTAAGCTTTCTTGTTGTGGCTAGCTATAAAATGATCCGCGTTTCCCATTTCTTCATTCTCGATTAGTTTAGCTCTATAACCACTAATCATCTGCAAATTTCGTGTTTCATAAGAAATATATAATTAGTTGAGGTGATGTCGGATGGTTTATGAGCACTCTTTTCTCCCATCGCAGTTGGATGCGATTGTGACATATGATCGTGCTGCGATTGGCTGCTAAACATCTCCATTCCCACACGCACTTTTACTGACCCTAGAACGCTTATTGACTCCCCACCTCAGAACTCTGACATCAACTGTGCAAAGCATTGATCGGTTCCTTATCGCACCTGAGCGCGATCTCACTGCGATTCGCAGTGAATTTGTCGAACATGTTTGTTTGACCACGCGACAACTGTTTTCATCGTCAGAACACAAATCCCATCACATCACTTCGTGTGCAGCGACGGCGAGCTGTGATTGAGTGTCGTGTGCAGCTGCAATGCATCCACCAACGTTCAGTAACCTACTGCGATTGTGGCCGAAGGTTGTTTTGTGTGATAGTTGTCCGCAATTAACTTGTCACAATGAAAGTGCACTCTAGTCAGGTTGTTGGCTATTCGCTTAACGCCGGGTGTTTCGAAACATAGTAGACATTGCTTCAAAACTCAGTAAACATTGAGCACGCCGGGCTTTATGTTCGCTGGCACCGTCTGGTTTTTCAAAAATCGATGGAACAGTTCGGTAGCACTGAGAATAATAGCATAGCAGCTGCTTGCTAGCCATGTGACTTAATTTTTTCTCCAAATTTTTTTGTTCGGTGGTTTTCCGTCTTTGCTCTAGGCTCCGCTTACTCAACTTGGGGGTAATGGACGTGTTGCTTAGGAAATAATCGTCTTAACGCAATTTCCTTGATTGATTCTCTTGGAATCCTTGATTTCAATTACAATAAGCATTTGAGTTTTCCCTCTTCGTCGTGTTTTCTATCCTGCCGTATTAATTTCATTTTTTCTCGATTTTCCTGCTTGTATTCCTGGTTCTCTTTGTTTCCAATGTGACAAATCAATCATACCACCATGGAGCAGGAAAATATTCCGTGTAAGGTCGACGTCCCAAATGTGCCACGTAGGATCATTTTGGATGTTTTTATCTGCAGTCCTTTACAAAAACAGACGACTGCGCGTGCGTTTTCATACCATATATGTATCGTCACCGACGCAGTATCGCGGCGGGACCTGCTCGACCCTCTCACTCGGAGGAAGCCCTCCCGCATCCATCGCACAGGGCCATCGAGTTTTTCTTGTTAGGAGATCAGCCTTTTGAGAACTTCCCTGTTTTTATACTGTAGTTTTCTTCCTGTGATCAATCAGAAGAACAAACTTAAAACAAAGAACACATCCTAAGAATTGACCATATGCATCCAGGAATTCACTCTGTTGTACGTACATACCTGTGAACAATACAGTTTTTTTTTTCGTAAGTATTCTATATCTGCAAAGCGGTGGCCGTAAAGGTGAAGTGCTGATTCTGCTCATTTTTTTCCAACAACTTCACGCGAAACGTCAAGAAGTAGGGTGTTTGGGCACGGCTATTTCATTGATGTTCGTGATTTTTAGCAAAAAGTAATGCACAACTATGTGCCAGCATCTTCTGAAGTGCGTCTATAGGCGTAAAACGCACTGTATCTTTCATTGTTAACATTCTTGGAATCAAAGATTAATTACTTTTTTCAATTGGATTTGTTTTGTACTGAAGAAGTGCATGCAGTGCTTGGAATATATCAGTTCTTTGTTTTCCATCATATGTGAACCAGATGTGGATCTGATCAACGCAATTTTCATTCCTCGCTGTTTTTGAGATTCCATCACGTGAATCTCAGCTCGTGAATTCTTAATGATGTCCTAAAGCTTCCAGGCGGGGTTAAGAATTGCTCATCAAGCCGTATGGACTCAGACGCTCGCCACGGGACTCGTCTCTTTTGTAAATACCTATGTAGTTTCACGATAAGTCGCCTCACTCCATTAATTTTAAACTCGGATTAGGAGTTTTTTCTTTTTTACATCTGGCTTTGGTAATGGAAATTTCCACTTTTTGCCCGCGTAGAATTTAAAGCTCGAGTTTTTTCTAATGGTAAGTTAATACCGTCGTCTATGTATTACTTCCGATTTCCTCAACGACAAACATTTTATTTATTTATTTGTTTATTTGTAATATTTGTTGGAGTTTTCTCCTTCGTTCCATGAAAGGTATGTGATACTAGCAGTCGACAACGCGAATGATTTTATGTTTCTCCAATGTCTTTCAAATGCTTTTTCTACCAACTTTGCTCCCTCTTTCCGGTGTTTTTGCTTATTTTTCCTCCTTTTCTCTTTCTGGTTTCACGAATTCACGTCTTCTCTATTCCTATTACTCTTTTCATCATACTTTTTCCTCTGAAATCGGAAAGAAAGCGGAAATTAATCTTGTTTGCACTTTCAGTGTCTGTAATAGCTAGTGCTTCGCTGTTTTTTTTCCAGCGATTGTTAATTAATTGGCAATTTACCCATTTCCATTCTGTCCAAATTGTTTCCTGGAAATGTTATCATTCCTTTCATTCGTCTTCTCCGTACTCTGATCCTTCGAAATTCTCGCGTTATTTTTTGACCATATATCCAGCTTATGAAAGCTCATGGACAAGTACATATTTCCAGATAGATGTTGCTAGCAGCCGTTTGAAATGTTCCGTCGTGGAAGCGCTAGGCGGAAGAGCGCTGTGGCGCCAGTGGAAGATGCGCCACCCCCATCGTATTCACCGCTTAGTACAAAGATCTACGTAGTCTATGGCGACTCTGAAGGTAAAACTTCACAACTCCTTTAAAAGTCAATTTCTGGACGAGATATTCTGCTCCTTTGTAGAATTCGCGCTCGAGCGTCAGATGCTATGGATGGACATGTTGCCGGAGCTGCAGAGCTACGCATTTCATTCGGGATTCGACGTCGAATGGATTGATCCGTTGAGCGAACGCGGTCACCTGAATGAGGTAATGGTCGATCGGATCATGGCCGGCGTTGAGGCGGAGGACAGCTGGTTGATTGTGAGTTTACTGCGATTTTTTTTGTGTGCACATGCCATTTCAGTAGTTTAATGACAGCACTAATATTTTATGAGTCGGCGGCATGGAATTCAAGGAACTGCTCGAGGCTTTATAACAGGCTGAAAAACTATTTATTCATTCATTTGTCCATGTATTTATTTAGTCCTTTCGCTAAATTACGCGAGAAGATATTTATTTGGTTCTTAATTAACTATATAATTTTTATTAATTATTTATTTACTTTAAGAAGATCCGCATTACAATTAATAATGGAATGAAATAAGATAAATCAGGGGAGAATCCCCCTATGCATAGCAGAATTCAGAGAAAAAAATCTGAAAAGGTGCTAGAAGTGCATGGCACTCGTTGATCAATAAGCACATTTTCCACACTTCCACAGTTTCAGAACACTACGCACCTAAAAATATTCGAGGATGGTCCTTAAACTTGCGATTTGATGCCTGGATAAGATCAAACAACTTCACTGTTATGAAATTTCCGCAGTGAAAAAAAAAAACGATGCCACGGATAGACTAACTTCTCGATCAATAGGCATACCTTACAAAGAGTTGCAACGTCGACAACCTAACTATAAACTCACAATGGGAAATGCAATCCTCCTATACTGGTAGACTGGTAAGGGTGCATATCTTTGTAAAACGTCGATCTTAATGTTAGCAGAAGAAAAGCAGTACTTCCGTTAATGCCTAAAAATTTTGCAAAAGGTCCATAACTACCTCGGCTTTTCGATTTACCATTCAGAATTGAAATATGCATAAAGGTATAAATAGCAAATTAGGACCTGAGTGATGATCATGTGAAAAATTATAAACTCGAAAACGTCAAAAGTTATGAAATCTCCATTAAAGAACAGAATTTAGTGCCTTCTCGGCGACAAATATGGCACAATTGGACCACCGAATAAAATGCTCAAGGAAGAGTTCGACGCCATCCGTGCAGCCGTCTTTGAGCAGAGTTCTGGTAAGAACATTTGCGATTTTATTGCCTTCACAAGGAAGTTTTCAACGAAGGAAAAAATGTAGTCCTGTCCTCAACCAATCACGACAGCGCAATCCTAGATGCTGAAGGACGCCACGCCTCCACTTTGTTGTCTGCGCTATCAACTTTCGAGCAGCTGCAAATTGAACTCATTCAGAGCTTTTTGGAGCGTTTCTAAGAAGAAATGTGCTCACCGAAAAGAGGTGCTTAGAGAATATTCGGAAGGACCGCAGCAGAAAACCAGAAGAATCAATTCAACAGGTGAACTGCGCTCCTTCCGAGTAGCTGCTGAAGTTTTTCCGAATAGCTGCTACGGGTCTTTTGCCTGAGTGAGAGAGCAGACAGTAAATTAGGGGCGTGGTTTTTCCCCTCCTGTCGTAAATGGTTGATACAATGCGGTAAAATAGTGACAACAACAATGCAAAAATTTTTCTGTCAAGTCCAATCTTTGGCTACAAAGAGATAAACTAACTAGAAAATTCAGTGTCTCCGTCCTTATCAGGAAAGTAACAAATGGAAGCAAGTAACTAACTAAGTAGTAATAATGAAAACATTAAATAGGAATAAATTCATTCTTAACAGTCATGGAGAACTTAGCATTTAACCTGATGCGGATCGTAGTAGCACATACGAAGGTGCTTTACCTCTGTGGAATAACTTGTTAGCTCCACATAATTTCTGAACAAGTGACTTCTCGTGGGCGTGGCCTCGCTGCAACTTCTTCACTCAACCCTTTAGACCTGAAACTGCTTGACCAGCACTACGTTGTTGATCGTACCGCGCCTAAAGAGGAATATCGACTGAACACACCACTCGAAGACGAGAAACTACGTGCGAAGTTGGCAAAAGTTGTGCAGAAAGGCGCAAAAAATGTGAGTTGTCCTCGTCATCTTCTGTCACATGATCACCCAACTTCCGATGTTTGATATGTTATAGGCATATGACGATGGAACAATGAATCAGGTGAATACGGACAGGCAGAAGCGATTCTTTTGGTCACCAATTCATACGATAGCTGCAGTGGCGATGGAGCGAAACTCTCGTTGTACAATGGTGTTGCGGAAATTTGACAGTTCGTTATTTTAGCGTTTCGGTTTAAGGATTCTCGCCCATGAAAAATAGTGTCAGGACCCACTTGGGTGAGATTTGAGGGGGTTTTTTCGGGGTCACCACTGTACGTGTGAGAGCAGACGTACGTACATTGAGAGAGAGAATGAATGTCCCACTTCCATTTATCGGCAAAAACAAGTGGATTACTGTGACTAATACCGCGTTGCGATTCACGTGTTGATTAATGTTCAAAGTCTGGAACTTTCCCAATTCTCACCGCTTATTTCAGACGTCCGTCCGGACACCGGTATGAACTCGACGTTCTGCGATAAATCACTCGAAACAGCGGAGAGGATCGCCAAGCTGAAAAATGAGGTCTCGGAGAAAATCGATAGCAAACTGGTGTTTTCGCATATATTCACTCCGGAAAACGGCGATATTGGCAGTTTTTTCACCTCTCGAGAAGGCGATAAATACAGGGACACGTTGCTGCGACAGGTAAAAAGTCATTTCTTCTTATTTTATTTGGAAATTGCTTGAAAAAATTCGGGTGAAAGAGGGTTGTAGGAGTTATGAGAACCAATTTGTGAAGTTTTTAGCTAAGCTTAGGCGGAATTATTATATGCGAACCATTGAAAACGAAGGCAGAGTCAAGAATGGGAAGTCAATCACGCTCATTTTGGTCAAAAAATATTCTGCATACATACACTCAGGTTTCTCCAGCAGATGTATCTTTTTTGGTCAATGTAAACCATGTAAAAACAGTTTAATGGAAATTTATTTTAAAAAAAAGGACTGGATGCAGACCTATTCGAGGGGTTAGTTGACGAGAATAACCTTAAGAGGCGAAAACTGGTAGCTTGCATGATGCGAGAAAATGGGGCGTTTCTATAGCCTGCGATTGGCCCATTCAAAATCGTCTCATCACCAGTCTGTGATAGTTGTCTCTTGAGCAGAAACCAATATCTCGCTTGGGATACGTATAGTGATATTTACAATCTCCATAATGAAATCACTCTCTGGAAAATATTGAGATAGCGAGTCACAGTCGAAATTTGGGAATGAGGAAGTACAATCGAAGTGGGTGTGGCTTTTGTCGCACCGCTGGAACTCCCCCTCTAGGGAGCGTATTAGTTTCGGAACATCCGTCGCGTCTTTTAGCTGCTGCATCACGACATGTTTAGGATTTCTCTCCGTAAACAATCTTCGGACCACCCTAATTGAATCTTAGCTGTAGATGACGGCAAACAACCGGAACTTACGTTGGCAAAGTGTCCCGGAAAAAGATGTTTTTACGGGGAAAGGTTTCTATTTTTCATCTATTGCTTTCCTGCTGGTGCTCATGCAGCATCACATTCATCACCTGTTAGAAACAAACTTTTTGACAAAGTAGGATGGAAATACTTGTTGTTTTAATTATTCACTGCTAATTGCTACTTATTTTTCAACTGCTATTTACTGGAGTATATGTTAGGTAAATACATAAACTAACAGTAACGTTACTAGAAAACAGCGGCTTTATCTTCATGAACGAGACTTTTTATATCAGCTCTACAAACTCAGAATTCGTGAACACTTCGATCGTGTATGATATTGGCTCACAGGACTGAGATATCGCACTGCGATTACAAAGTAGAATGAAAGTATTGTATGTGTTTGACCGGAGAATAAGTGTTTGCATTAACTATTGTCCTGCCACGGTCCGATAGCAATAATTTAGAAACTATCCGTTGATTTCTTTCCAGTGGGCGTGGCTTAATTACAATTCCGCTTAATTTCGCTAAAGTCAGAGTCTCAAGGAAAAAGAAAGAAAATTTGAATAGGAAATCTTGAATTTTTCTTAGTTCACCAGTATTTTTTGCTATTTTGCAGTTTTGCTTGAAAAAAAACCCTTACAACAATTCTTTTGCTGCGTTCCACAGCAGTGCTAGATGCGTCAGCACACTTTTCTTCATTTTCCTGGATATCTCCAGGAGTTCCATATTGGATTCATCGTTACATTATATCGTTACCGGAAACAGCGCCTCGTTTTTCCACGCCTATGCGCTTGCTAATTGCCGTACTCCTTTGATAGGTCTTTTGTGGGGAAGTTATTCAAGTTTAATACTCTTCCCCTCAGATCCTGGAACGGCTCAAAACCCACCTAGTGCTTCTTCACCCAACCATACCATCAACTCCGTTCACAGTAGTCGACATTGCAGCTGCCGACAACAACTCTCATCTCCGTAAGTTTTATACCATTAAGAGAAATCAACTAAGGTGTTACCATGGTATAATAGTATTCCAGAGCACTACGGAAGCTGCCTTAAACGACCATGGCATGCTCGTGAAGCGGTTGATACTAAGCTGAAGGCGAGTTTAAGCAGAGCTGTACGCTGACTGTTGATAGGGTTCTCTGAACCTCTAATAATTTAAGGAGCTTCTGAGCGCAGCAGCATCAGGTGGAGTGTTTTTGGTGCAAGGACCGGAGCTGTGCGGCAAGACTAGGGCGCTATGTCACCTATATGAGCAAACACCAGCTACGTGCTACAAAATTATAAGGTTGGATTTTTGATGTTCGACCAAATGTTTCGGTGGGAGGCTTTGTTTTGTAGCATAATATTTTGAGGAGTTCACCCTTGTTCTCTTTGACCGCTATTATCTTCTTCCTGTCAACAAGGAAGGAAGCGCTTGAACAGTTTAACTGATCACCATTTGACTAAGGTTTCAGAAACTTAGTTGCACTAGGTGTCTCCGAGCGAGCTCAGTCGTTGACGATATAGAGAAATATGGGTGATAATTTAAGCTTTTCACTTCGAACCGGTTTCGGAGCTTGTTTTAGAGAGAAAATGTCGGAGCTCCCGGTCTACGACCTCAGTTTGTCTTAAGAGGACTTCCAGTCTATCAAAGGCAACTGATACAACTGGAACATTTGTGTATAGTAGGAATTGTGTATAATAGGAAAACAGCTACAAAAATGGAATTACTTTCACTTTGAGCTGCTAATTATTTATTCAACTATTCATGCAGTTCAGTTCATCCTAGTGTTTTTTTTTTCAGATTCATTGATCTCACATATTCTTCCGTATTTGCTCATGAGGTTTGGCGTAAGATCAACTTGCAACTATGTGCACTAAGCGGGAAAAGTCCACAGAATGTGGTTAGGGTAAGTGAAAGTGCAGTTCTAATCAAAACAGATCTATTTCTAGAAGGTCTTGCTGGGCTGAACGGCTGGCTCCTATATTATGCAAAAAAAAATGTTTATAGAAATGAACATTGATTAACGACCTGATGAGAATTGCAAGCTTCGGAGGCGTGGATTATGTCACACGAGTGGTTCTGCCTCCGAATAGTTCCAGCGAGAAGAGAATAGCTAGAGAATAGCATTTTCATGACAAAGATTTTTGGAATGAATAAAATTTGGTTGAAGTAGAATAAAGTGAGCAACCTAATAAGAAGAAGCCTGAATAAGTATTCGATTTCAAATAAGATAGGAAAAACTTTAGTATTTTGAAGAGTTACCTAGTATTTAGAAGAGTTACCTCTACAACCCTTCTCACGTTTCCTTTGCGCTGTAGGCAGCCTCTTTCTGGAACACCAGAAATCAATTATTTGTTGTGATTAACGGACTAGGGCTACCAGACAGCTTACTAAAACTTTAGGCTCCACAAAGATAAAACATCAATGAAAACAAATACCCGAACATGTTGACAACTTCAGATGAAGTCAGGATTCCTAAAATTTGGACATGTGAAAAACCAGAAAATTTTCTCTGGGGTGGTAGTAAACCTCCTGGAACGGCGATGAAACGATGAGCAGAAGGTCGCGGTGAGCTGTCAGCTCTGGTTTGCAACCTTGAACTAGCTAGGAGCTAACTGCCAACTGTGGTCTTTGGATGATAAGGCTCTTGCAAAACCTTCAAACTCTTAGAGGTTTCGAACCTTCACAGATGGAATACTCATTGTTCTCGGAGTATGCCGACATACCTCTTAACCATGGATTCGAGTGCAAACAGGACCTTATGTGACCGTTATACCCGAAACGGTAAGTGAATCTCTACCTGCATAACCTAACTTTGATGCATTAAACTCAAAGATGTAGTTCCACGCCCATAAAATATGTGGGAATTAATTTCGGAAGGAGCAGGGCTCAGCTGTCGGAATCAGCCACCAGGAGACTGGAGTCACCGATGATCTCCGACGGAAGGTCATGGTGATCGAGACAGTGGGAACATCGATCGGCTGGGTGTACCCGGAAATGTGTCTTCACCAAAAAGGAGTCAGTGCACGCTCGACTAGCTACAACGATGAACCCGAACAATGAGCAAAAAGTCCTCTGGAGGACTTTTTCGCGAAACGACGAGATCGCCGTCTCCGTCTCGCGCGCCGCACACTCCTTCGCTCGCCGCGTCCTCGTCGTTTCATACTGGCAGCAAGTTCAACGTGACGGTGAGCTCATAGTTCGATTTCGAACTGTGAGTTTACCTGCAAGTATGGTCCCCGTTTCGTCATAGTTTTTGAGCATCGTACTTAGAGAACCATGTTCGGGCAAATGAAGCTTACATTACTCTCCCGCAGTTCCCCGTAAGCTGGGAGTTAGCTGCCAGTTAACGTTCTTCGTTAACTGACAGTTTCAGTAGGTTTACTACCACCCCTGATAACTGTGCTGGACGAACGCAGACCAAACGGCGTAATGGTTCGGATAGAAACCCTAGCAGCAACAGTTGCCAGTTGCTGTCATCCTCCCCTCGATTGCTGCTCAATCTGTCGGCCATTTAGCAGCAATTGCTGAGGGACTCCAGCAATCAAGGGGAGAATGGCAGCAACTGGCAACCGTTGCTGCTAGGGTTTCTAACCGAACCATTACGCCGTTCGGGCTGCGTTCGTGCTGCACAGTTATCAGAGTTAGGAAATTCGTAAATAGTTGCCACATTCAGTTTTCTAACGGCAAACGATGTGTGAATTATATTGAAGCAGTATAGTAAAAATCTAAATCACATTCTTCTCAGTCCTTCAACCTTGAAGAGCAGCTCACTCTATTCGACGGAATGCTGGAAGGTCTCGACAAGATGTTGTATTTATTTCTGGATGATATGCATTTGCTCAAAAATGGCCCATTCATGAGCACTATTGAGAAACGGGTTAGGAAGGTAGGCGAGAACATTATTGATTTGTATTTGGCACCGATCTCACCTGAAGACTTTTCAGGCGCCTTCCAGACTTGCTGTTTTTATGACCGCATCGAATGTCTCACCAATTTCTTCGTTCTATACCGTAACTCAGACCTATAATATGGATGTCCCTAATGAGCAAGAAATTATAGAAATAGTGAAGAAATCAGTGGTCGACAGAAATATCAGTAGTGATCAGTGGTCCACAATCAAACAACAGGTCTGTTGAGAAGAGTAGGACAGTTGTTGGCGATGGAGCGCGGTAGTCTATTTTTAGCTTACGGGTAGCAATAGAAGTATACTAGTAGCGGAGGTGCTACTTGATCAGGTGCTGCAGAGGAAAAATGGCGTGATGAGCGGTGGAATTCAAGGTGAGTATGTTTTGGTAAATTTATTAAAGTCACCTCTGAAAGAGGTGAAATGCGGATAGTGGGCGTGGCCCATTCTGCACGCCATTGGTCAGTCCTTCATTGTTGCAGCAAAACCATCGTATTCTATGCTGTTCTCGGTGAAAGATGTTTTCAAGATGTTTTCTGCTAATTTTGAGGTGATAAATGAAAAAATCGTTTGATATTCAAGGAGAGATGTCTCCACACCCCTTTTACCATTTTCTTTGACTGGTAGACATGCCCGCATTCTTCATAAGAATGGGGTCGTCATGCACAGCTGGACAAGCTATTGTCTCATGGGTCGCGTGCATCATATCATTCAGATTACCCAGGGTAAACGTGTTAACGAGTGGCAAATTTGCCCACAGTTACCAGAGATAACAACACATTTACCCTGGGTAATCTTAATGATTGATCCACGCCCAGGGCGCTGATCTTATCCGACCTTACATTTCCATACATCTTATCTGGCCTTTTTTTGCTCTTTTTGTTACAATATCCAGCAAAGGGGTAGACTCGAAGAGGTTAAAGATAACAAGTTTTGGTCCTCAGACCCTGCAAATTGAATTTGCCGGGCGCTACCAATGAGTATTTTCTAATACATATTACATACGTTCCAGGTCGCCTTGAACGGATAGAAGCAGAACTTGGCGTTTTGCCAGTGCAGAGCTTCTGTATGTACACTGTGCTGGCGACGCATGGTTTGACCAGGCTCGAACTCTACGATCTTCTATCCAGCAATATCGATCTGATCGCCAAACTTGGCGTGTCAGCTGGCTTTCCACCACTGCTGCTCGACAGAATCATAGAATCTTTTGGTAGGGGTAGACTCTGCGCAACTTGTTTTCATGGGTTTTATCCCTAACGCATGTATTCTGTTAAGGTAGTCTTCTTCAAACGAATTTCGTGGATCAGCGAACGGTCTATCGACTGAGCCATAGTTGCTTGAATGCTCTCTTCAGAACGAGGTGAGATTCTGGCCAATTCCTGGTCTCCTAGGTATAAGTCTTTTCAAACTTCCAAGTGAAGACATTAAAACCACCATTTTCCTATAGCAATTGTGAGCTAGTTTTTATTTATTTATTTATTTATGTATTTATTTATTTATTATTTATGAATACACTCAAGGAGCGCAGCCAGAAAAAGGCGTGATGCATTAAGAAGTAGAGATAGATAAATGAAGATGGAAAAGAGGTGAAAAAAAAAGATGAAAGAAGAGACGAGGACTTTCCGAAGAAAAAGTGGTTTCAAATATTGTTGCTGCAGTGAAGTTGTATTTGTTGCTAATCCTCTGCAGCATACTGGACATGTCTGATATGTTGAATAAAAAATAGATAATTAGATAATTAACCAATCAATTACTTAAATATCTATCTGGATGTTCTTCATGTGACCTCATCAGAACTGATTAGCAACTATCGGTTATATATTTACTCCTCAATCATACAGCTATAGTGCGTGCCATACCGTGGACTCATCCGAGAAAATGACGTTTTAACGTTTTATGATTTTACGGCTTTTCCATTAACCTGTGTACACGTTGTGTGAAGGCTTTGCCATTTTTTTTCTCCGAAAATGTTGCTGTAAAGGGCTCACCCGTTGGAGAAACTGTTTGCAGTGAAGTCACGCCCCTTACTTTTATTTTGATGCTCTTGTTGTAACTATAGCTAAATAAAATCAGATAATACGGTTGATTCAGTGAGTCAGAAACCTACGTATCAAGAAAATTCGAATATTCAAAGGACAGGAAACTCTAGCTTTCCTTTTTTTTTCCGCTGAGGCCCTATTGCTCTCATTCGTCGCTATAAACTTGAATGTGCACATGCAATGTATTATTAGGTTCTAAAGGCAGCTGTTTTCATTCTATTCCCCAGTCGCTGTGCCCAGACGACCCCAACAAACCATCCCATTTACCACCAGTTTTATAACAGCCCTTTTTCTCATAGGTATTTTACAAGTTTGATCGATCTCAAGACCGCCCATGGAGAAATCGCTGACTACTTCGGCTCTGCTATACCTATCGATGAAAACATCTCCCCGAGGAAAGTCATTTCTTATCAGGTCAGTGGAATTTTGCTATTCTTCTTGACTTTATTACTGGATTGCACCCAAAACAGCCGACTTCCAGCCTTTTCCCCAACAAATGAATAGAGAGAATGGCTTGAGCAATGTGAGGCGTCTGCACAATCTATGGTTCCATTTGCTTCATACAGGTGGGTTTGTTGTGCCGGGTTTTACCGATTATAACATTTTAGCAACCTTAAGGAGCTATTTATCGCTAATTACAATCATTTTAAGGTAATATGGATGCGCTGAAGGAAATGGCACTGTGTCAGTTTGAGTTCATTGACAGCGCTGTTCATACTTGTGGAATGGTTCATTTGCTGTCCATGTATGAGGAGTGCGCCATGCAAGTTATTCATCACGATCTCCAAGGTTGGTAACACCTACTTTGGTAAAATGTAGATCATTCAATAATTACCACTGAGTTGACAGGTACTGTGTCACAAGAGTTACACCGAGACCCTCCAAAAAATAGGGAACTCTCTTAATTTATGCCTCCATGAAACAGTGTAAAATATATCCAAAGCCATTACAGCCGAGAAATTCCATCCTTCTTTAAATTTTGTCCCCAGTTTTGGCTAATTTCTGGCCTAGCCAGATGAACCTATGCACTGGAAACTTCGGGAATTGAATAGTCCATTCTATATGAATCATTAGAGAAATGTGCACTAACTAAGATCAATCATTTTCGTGGCTCAGGGTGAAAGTGAAAAAAAAATACACAAGATGTTTGAAGTAGTAAATGTAAATAATAACAGTCACTTTCATTTTGCGTTAACGCAAGCCGTGTCCGTCTCAAGGAATGCCTTATTCGTTGTGAAAAACGGCTAATTATTCAAGGAATTGGACCGCCATTCAAATTTATTTTCTGGGGGTCGAACAAAACGCCATTTTTTTTGGAGGCCGGGGTATTTCGTTTGGGAGCTGGTTTTATTGCACATGTGAAAACCAAATACCGGAAGGATCTACAGCTTGAGAGATTCTTCTATTTTCCTGCGCAAAAAAAGTGAGCGAAAAGCAAAAAGCGGTGAAGTTAAAGACAGTGTGTCACCTCATTTTGTGGGCTGGGAATACCAACAGACTCTTGACCTCCTCGTCACGCTGGTTCCAAAGATGTACGTCAAAGCTCATAAAAATGACGAAAACCCCGTTTTTGGAAGGTCCGAAAGTGCAGTTCACGGACCACCTGGGCGGAGCGGTCCGTGAATGTGCTGGCTGCCCGCCCCGTCTGCAGCGTTGGCCAACATGTCTAGACGTGTCCGATCGATGAGATCAACAGCTTCACGCATCCACTCAGCTCGACAAACTGTTACAGATCCTTTCCCGAAAAACGTTCAAAAATAGGGCTTGAAGACTTTTTTGTAACATTTTAGGTATATTAGATTCAGCATGTCGAGCAGAGTCAGAATTGGTAAAAGCTCAGACACGAAAACGAGCTGACACACTGCCCTTAAATATGCTATCAAACATACTGTTAGTATTAGAGGCTAATTAAGGAGGGAAATTTAGAAAGCATACCACCAATGGAGTTACGAATATCTACAGGCGAGATGAAGACTTGGGATCAACTCACGGAGTCTACATAAGGTCCCCGTTCATAGCAGTGATATTTCGATGTCAGAATAGTTTTGTTGACACGGGATCTAACGAATATAGGGGCCATCTGGATGGGCACAGGTGACACTCCACTGAAGATGTTATAATTTGCCCCATATACGTATAGCTCACGGTGGCTGTCTATTTAAAAAACCAGTTGATATGAAATTTATGACTGTTCTGTGAAGTATTTTCTATTCACTACCCCACACGCACCCACCCCCCCCCCCCGCCTCTATCCGCTGCGTCCGCCTGTAATAGCTCAACATATTTGCTGCCAGAACGGTAGTATAGTAATTGCTACATAACTGAACTAACACTCGAAGGCGTTATAATCGAACTACTCATGAACTTATCCCTCACACCACCATTCACCTACCCTAACTTTGGTATGCTCCACCTACAACACGGTAAATATAATAATTTCAGTGTTATGTGAGCAAGTCCTAATCCCAGCCATCCCTACCGTATTACGAGATCGTGAACAACTTGCTGCAGAGGTCATCGGGAGGTTGCGTTACACAAGAGGTATAGCGAAAACTGTGAATATTCGTGAAATCTACGCATTTTGGCCTATTTTAGCTGAAAATAGCCATTTTCTGAACACACTGGTGGAGCAGGCAATGACTTGGGTGGACAACTACACCAGTCAGCCATTGTTGGTGCCGTTGTCGTGCTGGATTGCACCACCAGTGATGAAAAGGTGCAGGACATTCACCATCAAGGTTAGGCTGCAAGCATAATTTTTTCAAGGGGACTCATCTTTTCCCTAGAAAAAACCGCATGGCGAACTGTCACAATTGACGCTAGCTGGATAGAGCACCTATCTTTGGAATTCCAGGACTGGAAGGCTGGTCAGACAGTACTCGCGCCAACATTTAACCACCAACACGTCCTTATTTCCGGCAATCAGTCCGCTATCGGTGTAATCTACATGTATCACATTGCTGCACAGTCTCTTATGACTACTTTTACTGGTAAGGACTGAGCGATGAGATTTTTTGGTCTTTTCGGGCAACTGTTCCAAACGAACACTGCTTACAGGCCATAGTGGGAACGTGACCTCATTGTCGTGCAGCACAAGCGGTGCATTCTTCGTTAGTACGTCTGTGGATAAATCGGTGCGAATTTGGAGCCTCATAAATGTGAGTTAGGTTTGTTTTTGGTGCCCTATTAGCGGGGGACAATAGGTTCTGTATAAACTACCTGGTCAGATAGTTACATAGATTTATCGTTGATATACTGGACCATTGCCAATATGCATGCAACAGTTTACTTACGATTTTCTTCCTTTTTTCTTTCAGGAATAAACCAACGAAAAGGTCCGCATCAATTTTTTTCTTTTTCAGGGTGACTGCCTAAAAGTGCTGACACCACACACTCACAAGGTCACTTGCAGTATCCTGGCTAGTGATGACTCCTTTTTAGTGACTGGATCGTCGGATTCTTCTGCTAAGGTAGGAGCTTTGGCCTGATTGAACTAGTGTTGGCGGGGCCTTATCGGTTTATGAATAAACAAATAAATAAACTACGGATTGGTTTCTTCTGGATGGTAACAGTGCTTGTTTTTTACCGTTAGTTTTCTCAACGAAACTCACAGATGAAAATTATAAGGCACCTTGGTTTGAATTTGGTCACCGAAGACATTTTTGCTTTAACTTTCACGTCGGGCTACCGAAATCCTCAAAAATTATTTCCTTTCGAGTTCATTCCAAGGTTGCAGAGGCTCTTATAACTCTGTCCCTGTTCCGTTTTCTTCTTTTGAGTTTGAGTCGAATTTTCTTCGATTCTTCCACCAGTGGTCCTTCATTAGAGACATTTTCAGGTCATTGACGTCGAAAGCGGCGAAGTACTGAGGTCCTTCACGGAACATACCGGTAGCGTTGTGTCGCTACAGCTCACTATGAATAATCAGTTTCTTATAACGGGTTGGTGCTTGATCTCAAAGATTGTTTTACTCTTACACGAGAACATTTCCCAACTGCTCTTCTACCTTTTTGAAAAAAAAAATTGAGGAGGTTTTTTTTCTTCATTTGGAGGGGTTTGGCAGAAATTGAGGTCGACACTACCATATTTTACAGCATAAGTTGAAATGGTGGGGACCAGTTTTCGCTCATGTGCGATCTAAAGGTTTTTTCAGGCTCTGGAGATTTTATCGTACAAATGTGGTCTTTACTTACGGGTCGTTGCATTTCTAGAATGGGTGGTTTGATGGCACCAGTTAGTTGTATTACAATCACATCGTGAGTTTACTATATTTGTCAGGTTATTTTGACATTGCTATGACATTTCAATATGGCAATGACAGCGGCGAGTTCCAGAAATGATGCCTTTGTTGCTGTTGCTTGTGAAGATGAGACACTTCGTGTGTTTTCCACAGTTTCCGGGCAGGAGCTGCATGAACTGATGGGTCATGAAGGACGGGTTAGTGTAAACGGTGCCTTGAAGTGTCTCTATGTGAGTCATATTTAGCGCTGAAGTCTAACCTTTGCAGGTCAATGCATTAGTTTGTGCTCAAGACGACTGTCAACTATTCGCTGCTACAAAGTCGAAGATTTATTGCTATGATATTCACAATGGACAGATCGTTGACACTTTGGATTGTCAATTGCCGCATCCTGTATATAATATCAAGGTAAGCTACCTTGTAATAAGTGAGAAAACTTCGGAGTGCTTATGTGAATGAAAACAGTTGATCAAAATGACATGTTTTTAAGTGTGAAGGCGTAAAAAAGGAAAGGCAGTAAAATTATTTCAGTAAAAGCAGTAAAATTATAGGAGTAAAAGGCTGTTGAGAACGGGGTCATGACAACGATGGCATCTATAGGCCAGGCGGCTATCACAGATATCTACGAGCCGCGAAACCAGCAAAAATTTAGTCCAGAAAAATTTTTGTTGTGGAAGGGTTAACACGGAAAAAGTTCGAGGTTTTCTAGCCATAGTCCGTATCACGTAAATTACCGTGCGAACACCAGTTGCCCCTTGAATAGTCCATTTAGATCTCATCAGACAACTACTTTCTCTTCTCCGGATGCGGTCCTCGAGTTGACGTGTGGAATATCCAGAAACGAAACCATGACGCGCTTGACGATGCCGAACACATGGGCTTTGTTACGGCCATTTCATTGAGTTCTGACGACAAAGTGAGCATCTTCAGGCTGATGTGATTGTCGCCAGCACTTTTTTCTGTTTCAGATAGCTGCCTGTGGCACTTACGATGGTGTGGTTGCAGTGTGGGATCTCGACATCTGTCAGTGCATCTCAACGGTAGGTTCTTGGAAAACTCGTCCGCGCTGTTTTCCCTAAACAATGAATTTCAGGTCCCACAGAGCAAAGGAATTCCTGTCTCGTGTTTGGCGTTCTCATTCAATCAGACATTTCTTCTTAGTGGCAACGCTATCGGCAGCATAAGCGTGTTCGACTCCTCTACAGGGGGCCTGCACCGCACATTTAGCGTTGGTTTACGATATATTTTTTGTGCATGCAATTTTTTTTCGATTTAATACTCTTTTTTTGTTTCCAACAACAAAGGAGATGGGCAAAAATTAGGGACGCAACCGAAAAATGAAAAATATCAACAATCCACTGAAAGTGGAGGTGTATGCTCTTGGACAGATCAACAAAAGGGAAAAGTTGAAAATTTTGGAGCTTCTTTGTCCGTATATCACGTCCTCCTAAAACTGGGATATTCGCCCACAGTTTACGTTAGCCAAGCAGACTGTGGAAGGGGTTACCCTAGTGGTGAATTTGTCCATGATATATTTCTAAGCAATACATATTGGGTCTGACGGAGTCAACAATTTCCAGTTGGGTGAAATCTCAGTAACTCTTCCTTTTTTATCCACTGCGCACGATCCCCCAACAAAGGGTGCGTGTCCTTAGTTACCCGTGGCATCTGGCACGAGGGGAAACAAGCGAGCTCCGCAGTCACTGTCGGCACTAAGACATTAATGCAATGCTCTAAATTTGGTAGTGATTGTCATGATAGAGTGATAAAATTGTTCTTGGAAACTTTTTGTCACCTGTTCACTTTTTCCCTTTAGAAACAAATGTTTTTAAGGATCTCGTCCTTACTTTTGACTTCTATCGGTGATCGGTCTTTTTAGAATTCATTTTCCACGTTGAATCCTTAATTCCACCAATTCTCATATAATGGGAAGAAATTAATGTTCTCTGAAAGCTAAAAGATAGCTTCTGGAGGAAAGGTTTGCTATGATCGGTCTATGCAGCAGACCTCGCTCCGGCTGCACCTAACATCTCGGGTAACTAAATGCCGCCTCCCCCAACAAACTATACCGTCAACGAAGGTCCTACCGATGCGGCAGCAGTGGGACGGCCTTCTGGTAACCTGTAACGAGATGAGTGCCGATGGCCGTATATCCACAGGATAACTCACCCTAGACAGTGAGAGAAAATAATGATACAGTAACGCACACATGGATTTTGTACCCACGGAATATATGTTCCAATTTGTTCTCTGGAGACTCGCCTAGTCTGCGTGGCTTCCATGAATTCCACCTATGGTGTTTTTTTGTGTATTTGTAAGCTGTTACCATGACCAGCCGCAAAGAACTCATTCAAGAACCTCATCAATTTCAGTTGCATTCTTCCGAAATTGTCTCAATCTGTTGCCTGGAAAACTATCGAGTGCTCAGCTGCGACAAAGAAGGAAAACTCTGTCAATGGGAAATTTTTGGCGATGAAGAGAGTCTGGTTAGTTACCTAGCCTGTTCCGCCCTTAGTTACAGACAAAAGAGTGTTACAGTCCCGAACATCTCACTGTATGATATGGCATGCCAATCGTTGAAAATGAAAAAAAAAAATGAAAACGTACTCGGTATCAGTTATTTATGTTACAGGTTATGATGACGCAAGGCGTAGCACCACCAATTTTCGCTCCGCCCACAGGAAGGCTTGTCATTGGTCACTGTCCGAAGAATTCGAAAGAGTAGGTGGTTGATCGATCAGTAGTCAATCAATAATACCGATCGATAATAGCCAAGATGGAGGAGAAAGCAAGGTGTTGATGGAGATTTTGGAAATTTTTATTGATGCACGCCACTCGCATTCATGTGACTGGCTTATAATTTTAGAATAAGGCTTGCTCAAAAAAAAAGTTAATCAATGACCATAGAAGCAGTTGGGAATAACTGTATAAGGATAAAGAATCGCATAAATTCATCTACATAGATGAGGGTCGCAGCGTTTAAATAAAACTTGACACTCTTCTTATAATCATTTAAACTACCTTATTGATTATATTGCATCAGAGGATCATATCACCCGAAGCCATAATTCCGTACCCATTTGTTTTGTGGAATAATAAAAATATATGAACTTTTACAGAATGAAAGTGATGACTCTGACTGAAGAAGGACCAGTGCTCAAGAACAAACTATCACATAACGAGGAAATCACCTGCTTTACCGCGACGGCAATGGGAACCCTCGTGGCTACTGGTGAGTTTTTTAAGGCTACGATGACTTTAATACTCTGCACTTACGGACAAACACCGGTTTTTCAGGCTCATGCGATCAGTCTTGCAAATTATGGCAAATTGACTCTGGTTTTCTTACACAGGTTGGATCTGTAGTGTATTCATTGATTTTCGGGCTGTATTATCGATTTTTCAAGATTCTTGTGGGACACGAAGGTACGGTAACATGTGTGGCGCTGGCTGACGATGAGCGAATTGTCATCTCGGGAGCTATGGATAAGAAAGTACAAGAGAATTTTTTTTCAAATTTATGGGCTCCTATAATTTCATATTTCCAGAATTTTTCCCCGAATTATCATTTCAAGAAACTTACAAATTACTTGCAGGTAATCGTATGGAATGTCAGCACTGGTGACATAGCCCATTCACTTGTGTGTTCGGCACCACTTACCGCCGTATCATTATCATCCGATGGATCGGTGGCATTCTCCGGTTAGTGACAGATTTCCAATGTTTTTTTTCGTACATTACATTTTGTTCGGCTTGTAGCGAGTGAAGACGGTTGGTTGGAGGCGTGGTCTACGGAGAAGGGCACCCTGTTGTCGTCCTTTAATGCTCATAGGCCAATTCGTCAGGTGTTGAATTCGCTGGATGCGAACAGGTGGTCGCGTGGTTTTTTACAAGCTAGGATTTTGTATATTTCTCATGGTTATTCACTCAAATTATTTGCTTTATTCTTACCACTATTATTTATTATTATCTTACGGGTTCGCTAGAAACTGGAGTAGGGCAGCCACTTGAGCTGTGTGAAAATGCTTCGCGCCCACGAAATCCTCATGAAGTCAGAATCAGAAGCAAAAATAGTAATTAGATGAGCTCGGATACAGTATCCTCCTTCTCCATGAATTTGCCTTCACTCGATATGGATGCTCCCGTACCACCACACGTTTCATCCGAAAAATCCTGCCCACATCCAAATTGATGAGCTCAGCCATTTACCTCCAGAGCAGCATGGACGGTTGGTAACATAGCTAACATTTGAGCTATTATCGTAGTTTGAAGCGATCGCTTTTACGCAATCCCCTCCGTTTTGTGATGAGTATTATAGCGATCTTTTTGTTATGCTTATTAAAGCGAAAACTGTTTCCTAGTGGTTCAGAGTAGTCGTAAATTTTGTACCATCATGTCGTCTATCACGATGTCGTTTTATTGGAATTACTGCCGTCATTACCGTGGTCTGCTTTATGCGGCGAAAAGCTCCGCCCACTGCCAAATTAGTGAAACGGACTTGAAACCATGAATACCACATGCACACAACTGTTACCATTCTAATGTTATGGCAAAATTATAAGATAATGTGATGTACAAGATGCAATGTGATATAATGACAAAATAAATATTAATGAAGTCTTCTTAATGTAATAGGAAATCGTATCTGTAACTACTATTTTATTTTTTTTATAATTTCAGACTACTTGTCCAGCTCTCATCGTGTGCTCAGCTGCCCATACTATGCCTTCACAACTCTCCAGCCGGTTCCCATCCACAAGTACAACGTAGACGAAGCGCCAGAGCACATTCAATCACGAGCCTTGGCAATGACAACCCAACAACAACGACAACAGGTATGCACTAATGCAATGTTTTAACTTCTTCTACGCCGCTTACAGCATCAACTACCACTAAAATCGTTAGATTAAGTAGTTAAAACCTTCAAAGTTTGCTCTCTTTTCTAACAAGCTCAGAACAGCACTGTTTAGTCTTATTGAAAGCGTGCGGCTGCGCAGCGTTTAACCAACCAACCAACCAACACAATAGCGCGTAGCTGATCGGGGCGAAGCGCATGTTTTAGGCCTTAATGTCGAGACAAAAGTTCGTGAAGGCGCAAGTTCATCGTTGCAAGTTGGCAACGGTCATTCCGTGCAATCCAGGTCTGCCCAGCCGCGTCCAACGTTTGACAAACTGGATAGAGGGCAAAGCCGGAGCTCTGTCATAGAGAAGGTGAGCCAGTCGTTTTTTTTAAATCATTCTCTCGTTCGATTAATTCCTTTCTTCTGTTTTTTCTCGTTTTTTTTTCATGAGCTGTTGAAATCTACTTAGTTGCTTAACTACTCAGATATTCGTTGAAATTACTCAAGAGTTTTTGTCATCAAGAGTATCGTTTGTCAAACTCACGTATTCGTCAAAGTGACTTAGTTATTCGGCGAAAGTTACTTAAGTTCCTTCCCCTATCCCCACCTCTACACCCGCTCTCACCTGACTTTTTTCCATCGTTTGCCATTATTCAATCGCAGAAGAGCCAAAATCACAAGTTTACGAGTGAGAGCAAAGTTCCAAACCTTGTGAATTGGAAAACGGTGGAATGATAATGGTCGTAAACCGGCAAACATGAAACTTAATACGAAAAATTTTGCCTTATTCTGAGCTCTAGACAGAAAACTTCTCCACAAACCCATTTTCTATGAATTTGTGCCGGCGCGATTCTCACGTAGGTAGCGTTTTTTCTCACCACATTTACGGCAAGATTCAGAAGATGATAAAGTGGAGGCATCGAAAACACCCAGGACTGCTGGCCACCTCAACTCGTATGTAAAGCACTCGAAAAGCTCTCGTGTAGGATTTTGCAGCATAAGAGACTTCAGAATTGGAATGCAGACATCTTCTCAGATATTTGATCACTATTCCTTCGTAGACGTGAGAAAACGGTCAAAATTGGCTCGTGAAACTGTAACCGTAGAAATCATAGAATGAAAAATAGAAGGTCCGCACACTCCTGGCTAAAACCGTGTTCATTCATCACCTCTATCTGTCGGATTTTTTCTTTGAAAATTGTATTTTCGCCCTGGATTTTCTCGCACATATGCCCTTAAAAAGCTTTTTTATTACTCTGCTATGGTACCTACTCGTACGTAATTTGTCCGGACAGCGAAAGTTTTTACTTTCCGTCTTGTTAATGAGTTTCGCAACCGTGCACTTTCGAACTCATCAAGAGTCGTATGCCCAAGACATCAGAGGTGAAATGGATTCGTTATGGAAAGGTAGGGAGGTCTACGCTTATGACTGCAGTTTCTGGAAACTTTTTGAATTAAACCAAGCATATTCGACGTTCACTAAGTTTAGCATAATCCGTATGAAAATGACCAAATGTATAGGTTATGGTACTGAAAAGCTACAGGTTCACGAAGAAGTAAACCTTCGAAATTATGCGAAAACCATTTATGGCCGAAAAACCACTTGCTGAAAACATACTTACGTACGTCCACCAATATACGTCACCCCCATTCCACGGCTCATACAGAAGACCCGAACTTCCCCTTTTCCTCCTAACCTACGGAGGTTTAAGCAGTTGCGATGCTGAAGTATTCAACGTCATTTTAATTATGTCTAACTATTCGGCGCCCTTTTAACTGTCCTTTTTTTTGCAGGATCGATCCACAACGCTGACGAACGCACCGCCGCCACCGCAAAAGTCTCATTTATGTACAATTCTTTGAAATACAGGTTGACTAGTCACATTATGAATTAATAAAGTGCTTACATATCTGTTAATAAGAGTTTCTTCCGCCATTATGTGTATTTTATATGTACCGGTATCTAAAAGCTTTTCATCATACTAATATAATAAGTTTACCATGAAGTAGTTTTGTGAAGATGTCCTTTCTACCCCTGTCGTCGCCTGAAATGCTGCTAGGGTCTCGACGTATTTATTTTTCCAGGCATCTGAAAAATACCTAAATTGAATTTACCTAAGCATTAAGAATACCTATATTAAATTTTAAAAAGTGATCTGGATAGTAGAAACGAGATTCTTAGCCACCAGTCAGCGAAGCTTGGATACTATTGAATACAGCATATTTATTTAATTCACATGAAAATACAGAAGTAAAACGACACAAAAGTGTCTACCCGTAAACAATGAAGGCTTCGAACAGTGTAACATGAACTGATATACATAGTAAGGCTTACGACCAATCAATCAATATACTATAATACATGCATGATAAAAACAAAAAATAACATAACATTCGAGAAATTCCATTCTAGCGCATAAAAATATGTGGTGCATAGAATCACAAAACAGAAAGCATCGTCGGCTGCTCGAAGACCAAAGATCATTGATCATCCCCAAACCACGCCCGTTTATCCAGAACGGTGAGTCGTCCATCACCCATTTGCATTGCCACACCACCTTTTGTCCATTCACTGCGACCGACTCCGCGGGCCTTTCGCAGCAGTCTCCCGACCGCGGCATCGGCACGTTCCTGTGAGCACTCTTCGAGTTTTAGTTTTATCTCTCGACAAGAATCCCTAGAAGTGGCATGGATAACTGGCAAAAATCAAAAGGAAATGGAGTGTGTTGAGAATGCAAGTCCTTACCTTGCTAGCTGGATCCAGTAACCAATTACTTTTGCAGTGTCGGTGACGGTGCCGTGACAGATGTGAATCACTTCTAACACTCCATTTTCCGGCATAGTGGTCAGCACCCGCAACATTGCTGACCTTTCAGAGCAGTCATCAATGGAAAACGTGGAATCTACCTGAAAAATTCGTGGATATCAAGATGGATCAGATATACCGGCTGCCCAGTTGAGAATCGTGTATATCAGAATTTTGATCAGGATAAAATCTGGACCAAAAAGCCCCAGCGGAAGGAGCGTGGTCAGTCGAAAACTGGATGACCTTAGGATGTGTAGCGTTGCACATGGAAAGGGAAGATGAAGATGTGGAGCGTTGTACATGAAAAAAGAAGATGCGGCTGAGGTCTGTAACTGTTCAGGAAGCTGAACTGGCCAACCACAGCGCTCCGGCGCAGCGTTATTTCCAATTCGAACGCTCCAAATCATTGGATGTTTTTGAATATTTGGGGAAAAAACGAAAATAGGCTAAATCATTAAGGTGGTAAGTGATATACAGAGGAAGCTGAAACAAAAAAAACTGCACATGAAAAAATCGAAAAAAACCCTTCGTGACTCATATCAAATTCTTTGGTAGAAAAAAAGATTCTCAAATTGAATCCATGAGGAAGGTTTTGATATCCACAATCCTTTTTCCGCCTGAGCATAGCAGTGACAATGAATTCTTAAGAATTTCTTTTCTTCTACTTCTTCATTTTTCTTCAATCAGAGCACTTATTTGTTTTTGTGAAATTTACAAGAATTTCTTTTCCCACAGATCCTTTTCCTTTGAATAGTGAATACAGAAGTAGCAATTTTTCCTGCAACTATTGACAATAACCAATGAAAAATAGCGATTACTGACAAGAAGTGATTAAAAATAACTAACGAAAAGTAACAATTAATCTCTTTTTAACTATCGAAAGGTTATGTTTCTCTATGATATAGTCCGTTTCACGGAGGATGATAGCTGTAGAGAAGTTAGGGAATCAAAGACTGTGGCAAAGTGTATGGTAATCAAGGAAACAGGTGATAGGGGCAGACAAATGCACAAATACTCAACTTTTGCCGCTTTCGAAGGGAAAGTACAGTACAAACCTGTATCAGTAGATTCTCTAGCTTATCCAACATCACTTTTGCGTCCTTCAACGCGTACATTGAAGGTTTTATCTGCTCGCCGACGACAGCTAACTCCACCAAACGACCACCATTGCTGATACGAAACAGATCAGCGGCTTGAAGTCCGTAAATTCCCGTCAGGATGAGTGACCTAAACGAAGTAGTTGGTAACAAACTATGCTTGATCGTAACACTGATGGAAACACAAAGCCACCCTTTGCTACAGTATGTTTCGCCTCATCCAACTCACTCGAGTGGCTTCTTATCCAACGCCTCAATCAAGTGTGGTCGGCTCCACTTATCCAGGCGGCATGGTTCATACTGTAGTCGCGATAGAGACTGGCACTGCGATATCGCGGACCATAGTTGGACGGTTTGAGGCTGTGAGTGAAGGCGACAATGGCGAAATCGCAGTGAAGAGATAGTACGACGTGAGAGGAGAATCAGGGACGATATCTGAAAAGGAAAATTTCTCACTGAAAATTTAGGATTCAAATTCTTTGGGGTACAGCAAAAAATTTAGCGTAGAAATTACGGTAGGCCAAGTTTGCCTGACTTGTGCTAACGTATCCTCTGTCAGCGTTGGTACTGTGTGAATACAGTACTCCGCCTCCTTCTCTCTTTAGCCAATTGATACACTCGCTACAATTGGTAGACGCGGCGTTCACTCGCTGATTTTACCATTTTCCCAAACTATAGTACCGCATGTGATACTGTATTGCAAGCATGAAGCATATTGGTTTACCCATTTATAGCGTTAGGACGTGCCGAGCCATGAAAAACGTAACTAAGGACTAAATAGCGAAGTACCGTAAGATTCGCACTCTTCTTCAGCAACCACACATATCACAAGGCTTACGGTACCTTTGAAGACTAAATCTACCAGAAAAAAAACAAACAAACTGCTCGACCTACCCAATCAGCGTCGCTTGCTCTGATACTTCCGACTACAGTAAGCTGCTCAAGATGAAACCTGGAAACTATTGATTGGTCTTGCGAGAATTCCTGCAAACCGAATTTTCGAAGAGAATTTGAAAAAATTACCGTAATCGCTTCGATCCATTATTGATTGCTTGGTAATATTCAACAATAATCTGCATGATATGTCCATTCCACGTTGAATCCAGCCATAAATGCTTGACGCCAGTGATGCGAGACACTGAAATAGTCACACACCTAGGGTTACGGTGACTCTGTCTGGGATCACGCTCACATGCGGCTACAGTGTCCAAAGTAACGATTAGTAGCAGTGCATGCAAAATCTACTTTTCAAAACTCGGAAAAAAGTCTAAAGTCTAAAGATCAAAAGATCAACTAACCAATCGCGGTCATTACAGTTCTTGCATTGTTGTAATTAAACGCAATCGCACCATCAACAATTTTAAGACCAGGGAGATCAGCCAGAACGTATCCTGAACAAGAGCAAGAGCAAATTATCTATTGATATTATTTATTATTTACTTCTATTCATTTTTTATTTTTATCTATATTTTTTATTCAATTTCACTTATATTTATCTATTCATATATCGAATTCGAATCTCCGAAAGGTTCCGTTCCCGCGGCAGTGCACTTAGTTTGTCCGGTAGGAACTGCGCGCATACGGTAGTACCGTAATCGCATCGAATTCAAATGCTCTGTTCCGAGCATGCAACCATGAGATCCGAAACCGCCCAGCATTCATGGCCTTGGGTCAGATATTTGAAATAGAGCGAGAAATCTTTCGCAATACTGGTGTAGTTAATGTGTTTCACATTTTTCGAGGGTAATCAGCTTGGCGTAACGAGGGGATTTTTCAGTGGAATGACAAAGAGCTACAGTAATCCTAGAATTCATTCCACAGTAATCCTCCTTCTAAAAGGGGAAGAATAAAGATAGTGTAGGCAGTGAAAGGCTGAAATTTTAACACTGAAAAATCAAAAGGAAACCAAAAAACAACTATCGTCAGAGTGTATTCAAAAGAAATTTTTGATAGCGAGTTTTTGCGTTACTGAATGGAGCTAAGATGTAGTAACAAGCCACGCCCACCTAACAAAACATCCATGTAGTCACAGTGGAGTTCGATGTTGCCACGTGCATCAGATCGAATGAAGACGAACGGCAGTATCAATGGCATCCGGTCGACAACGTCACGTACACGTCGTGACACCTAAAAGGAGCACTTTTCCTAAATTCTTTAATTCAATTCAAGTGATAACGCAATTCAAAACTTGAAGCATGATTTTGAAAAGTCAAATTTCACACTTGACGGTCCCACAAAACAGTGGAACTGCCCCGCCCCGCTTCCACTAAATGGCCATAACTCACCCTTCTTAGCTTGACTCGTTCGCTGATATCAAGATTTTTCAGGATTTCTTCCATCACCAGGTCATCGAGAACGATGTTGTGGGCGCTGCTGTGCACGGGTTTTGGTGCCTTCCTTATCAAGTCCTTCAATTTTCCCTGACAATCGAGCAGTTTTCTTTTTGCGGTTCGCCAAAGCTGTCGCGATCGGTTCATAGTAATCTGAAATGCAGAATCTGGGTATCTTTGCGGGTGGGCTGTGTTACGGGAATAAGAAGTGACGTCGAAGGTGGAATAATATGTGGATCGGTTCTACCGCACTAGTTAGGCCAGGGCTAGATAATTGTACAATACCGTATTCTGATGCCCGAGAGTGTTACATGCTTTTACTTGTAAGAACGAGTAAAAAATCACTAAAGGTGCAGTAACAAGTTTGAACATATTGAATCCCGTTAAAAAACCGCGAAAACTTGTAAGCTCTCGCCGCCTGCGTTTGCTTGTAGTGCGGTTGAACCGATCATGGAATGAAAATGAAATGATGAAATTCACAAAATGAGCAAAAAAACGTCTCAAGTTCAGGAACCACGGATCACGATTTAAATTCAAAATATCAGGAAGAAAGGAAGAATTTCATCATTTCTAGGAATTCAAAGGAGAACAGTTAAGGTTTCCGTGGCGGAATGTCAGATTAAAAAGGATTACGGTGCATAGTGTGGTACGGTATGCCTCAAGAAGCTGGGCAATCAACAATTTGCTGGGTAAAGCGCCAATGACGAACTGACACATAAAATATATGTTCCATACCGTAAAACATGAACAGAGTATGACTCAGTAGTATTCACATGTACAGTATACGGTGACCTATAGTAACTTCATTGTAGCTATTTACGGCACCTTAAGGGTTTACCTAGCAGTAAACATGACAGGAAGGTATGGAAAAGAAAATAATAATAAAATTACAGCCAATGATAAACCGTTAAAAACGAAACCACTGAAAGTAAAATATCAAGTTTTTGGGGGGGGGGGCGTGGCTTATCCAGAATCACGAGAAAATTGGAAGAAACGAGCAAAAGTATCATTCAAAACAGTGTCGTCAAATTTATCTCTTAATTTCTGCATATAAATGCGCAGAATTTTCTCTTGAAATTATTTCCAACAATTTTATCAGATATTACATTGACTATGTATGAATCAAAATAACCACTTATCCGCCGATTCGCCAATAAAAGCTTCTCAAACAGGCTTTGCAGGCTTATGGGGCTCTAAAATGGACAAATCCTACAAATTCCATAGATCGTTTAGACTTTCGAGCGATGGAATGGGAGGCTGCAAAGTAGAGGGAGGAATACGAAAAATATAAAAATAATAATCCAGTTAGAAAAATTACTAATTAACGCTTATCCTGTGAGGGAAGTAAGAGTATATAAATAGGAACGAATTCTGGTATGCATATGATTCTCTATACTCTGCTGCCATAAAGTAGGCATAACAAAGGAAATAGAACAATGGCGAACAAATTGGAAAACAAAGCGGTGTATGCATGAGTTTTCCTTGTGTATGGAGAGAAAATTGATGAAAAGAAGGTGAAGAAAAAAAAAGAAGATAGGAATGTTGAGTTAATTGAAATGAAGCCCTGAAAAACGGTAAATAACATAATGACCTCGAACATGTCACTTTGAAGATCCATATCACTTTAACAGGTAGAGTCAACTATTAGCGATAAGATCGCGTAACCTAAATAAGAGAGCCGTCAGGAGTGGGGAAGAATCCAGAAAATCAACAGGCCTTAAGTACGTCCCCAGCGCCACCCTCAGGAGAAACAACCGCGTTCCCAAGCTGTCACCTGGACGACTTGCCAGTGGAAAGCGGTTAGAGACCGTGGGTGCTGGCACGGGTTTGGCGACATGGGAAAGAGTGCAGTTCCCTGGTGGTACGGTAGTTGGATGACCTTATATCGCGGCCATCTTCGCACTTAGCACCGACGCATGGCGCACTCCTTGAAGGAAGGGGGCGTGGCCGTCAGCGCTTTTTTTGCGGTAGTGCTTTGGAGTGGGAGGGGATGTATAGAGCACGTTTTTGGAAAGAGTGGACTTGCCAGTTGACATACTGAACTTTCTGGAAAGGTGGTAAGGCCAGAAGCAGGTCACTCGGGAGATTTAACCCTTGATCGGGTAAATTTGAAATCCCCAAAAACTCTTGCCGTTTCATTTCAACCCTATCCTGGCAAGTGTTCTGGAAGTGTGTAACACTTCCTGGGTAGAACAGAAGCCTTGGAAAAGGATTTCACGAGAAAAAGAGCAATCTCCATTCATCACCACCTGGCTTAGCAACGTGTGAGACACAAACCACGCCCCTTTTTAGAAACTGTCTGCACAGTAAGAAAGAAAAAACCCAAAAAATATTGCAATTAGGGTTCTTGGAATCCATCATCACAACGTTTTTGGTATAGAAAAATGTATGTAATTCTGAAGAGATATCCGTGATCCACATGAATAGAAAATCAAAGGCTCGGACAATCCTCAAGCATTTGTGATTCCGGGAACCTTATGTCAAAGAAGTTTCAGCTGATAAGTGAAAGACACCTCTAGAGCGTTAATTTTGCTTTGATTTTGCCTTGCGGACCCAATCGCAAGTGAGATGCCACAGCGTGCTGCAAAACAGTTGCTCCCGGTGAGGCTCGAACTCACGACCTTCAGATTATGAGACTGACGCGCTGCCTACTGCGCTACGGAAGCACGCCACAGGTTTTCCAGGAAACCTATGTCCCTGCACCTTACCTTCTCGAAATTTTAGGCAGTTTTTTCTTTACGTAACCACATTTTCTTGGATAAATCCCGTTGTAAACTATGAAACGTATTTGCGAAGAATATAGATATCGTAACGAAGTATAAGAACACTGGATAAAAATGCGTATCTAACGAAAGAACTATGCCCTATGCATCTTTTGCACTCGCATTCATAGGAGAACCCTTTTTTTAGTATGATATTGCTGATGAAGCTTGATATAACGCGACAGAAGGGTATGCGAAAGTCATGCACTCAATCTCACTGACTACAAAGCTTAGCACAGAGTCTCTCCTATTGGAGAACTGTTTCAAACTGTTTTTGATGATCAGGCACTCTGCAAGGCCCGTAAAAATAATTAAATCGAGCATATTCAAGGAACCAGCAGGAGCGTTAGGGGGGATTTGCGAATCACACTCATAGCAATTTTGTTTAGACGTTTTCAAACAATAAACAACAAGTTGTTTTTCAGATGACCTCGTTGAACAGCACTTTATGGCATAGGAAAACCTTGCTGATAAATTTAAGGAGCGATCCGAAAATTTTGCCTTTTTTGGAAACTCAGAGAGAAAGATACTTCATAAAGAAAAGGAAAAAAGGGAGTCTGTAAAGGTGTGATAGGGTATTTTGAAAGTTTGAGAGAATATCCTAGACTTCCTGTGCAAGTCATCAAGGTAAACGAAAGCGTTACTGTGCTATAGGGCCCATCTATTCGTTAACACTTGAAATTCGACAAGGTTCAAGACAGACCTTCAAAAACGACATTCAAGCGAGGAATGGCACTAAAACACTCTGGGAGCTCTAAAAACATCAAGAAAATTTCTTGTTGGGACTTGGTAGGGTGTTCCTTCCTACCGTAATCACATCATAGGAATACGATAGGTGCACGACAGAAGTGGTGTTTCAGAATCTTTTTAAATTTCGCTTAGAGTTGTTATTTTCATGGCCAATCACCAACACCGTAGCTATTTTGTGGGGGGGGGGGGAATGTTGTTTTTGCAAACCTAGGCTAGGAGTACTAAGGGAAACTAGCGAAAAATGATTACTCGGGTAGAAAAATGGTAACGACGGGCGAAAAAATGTCATAGCTCAATAATCTTCCAAAGATTCATAAACTACAGGGAAATTCAAACATCCGTGTGCAAGGGGCGGTACCACTCGGGTTGTCTGCTGCTGGCAGAAGCAGAGAAACCAGAATCACATGCAGAGCCTCCATGTACCTGCCCAAGAGAGCCGCGCCGCCTCTCACTGCCGTTCGGAGTTTTTTGTAGTTTAACTCTCCAAACCAAATAATTTAAAAACAGAATATAACGACAAATTAACCAAATAATGTGAAATAAAAGGCCCCAAAATAAAGAGCCCCTGAGCGGACGAGAAAAATTGGAAATTTCTCGAAATTCTTGTTGCCCCAAAGGGAGAAAGTGCAGAGAAACGAATACAAAACTTCCAGGCCTCTATTGCGAGCCAAACCGTCCTGTTGAGGTTTTCCTGTTCCCCCTCTAATCACAGCTTATAATCGCCCATTGTTCTGGACGTTCCAGCGATGACGCGTCTCGACGTCCGCGTCGTCACATCAAACGTTACGAGCATTAACATGCGATTAAATCGCGTGTACGACCACAATGCGGGCGGGCGATAATCGCCCAGCGGCAAGTCACACCTAGTCAGTGAGAATTGTGTGCTTTGTATAGCCAAAACACAGTAACCAGGGAACAAAGCCCGCACGGCTACCCCACCCACGATTCCACAGGAAATTATAGAAAAGCCCCGTGTCAATCAGACAGCGGCAAATTGCTCGGGAATCCTCGCGAAAAGACGAGACGATTAATTGCTTCAGTGAAAAGCGTCCTATTACTGAAGCGGGTAACAATGTAATATAAGATTGAGATGTTTTGCTCCTGGAACGAAATCGCTTGCATGTGGGAATCGCCTGCATTAAACAAGGATTTCCACAAGATGGTAGCGTTATTTACCAGCAAATGCATCTTCTACGACGAGGTGTTGCCCAATAGAGGAATTTTTTATGGGAGGTTGAGATGGGGGAAGCTTCCGAGAGACTAGCCGAACTAATAACTATTTTCCACCGGAACATTTTACAACTTTACGGTTGCTACGGAAACGCAACCGCTGAATGACAGTGTGCTGAAGACAAAACGTCAAGCAGTTAATCTCAATTGCATTGCAAATCCATAGACCGCTGCTGAAGAGAAGAAAAGGATGGATGGGAAGAAGGAAAAAACAAGGATCACCCACATATTATTATAGTAAACTAGTCCATTAAAGGTGAGATTCTTCAAATGAGAAAGTTTGTCAAATGTGGACGTATCATTGAAGAAAGTATAAACACATGAGGACGAAAGGAAAATGGAAGACTCCTAGGGCACTAAGGAGCGATGATTCTGGAAAAAATGAAGAAGAGATTGTAAGAAAGAACAGTGGACAACTGAAAGATTTGAAAACAGACCTTGCAACTCCCCTTGAAAGAACATTTAAGTGCTTGGATTCAGATCCAGAAAGAAAGCAAAACAGGTGATACACTCGAGGGAGAGGGGAGGGATGGAATCCATTAATATTTCTTGATTCCCATGCGTCACTAACAACTTCCGTCTAGACACACTCCGAGAAAAACCACCTGACCGCAATTACGTACGTACGAACTACAGCAGAGCAAATCGACGGGCGACTAAGTGACGGACATTTACGTGCTCACGAGTGGTGGTTTGTAAACATAGAGGGCTGAAATGAATAGCAGCATGTCATTGGTCATGTCCGTTTGCGAATAACATTCTCACAAGTGCATATCAATTATCCCACAGCTCCTTCGCGACATACATAATTGCACTGGCCGACTTCCGCTTGAGTAGCTGAAGAACGATCATTGAAGGTTGCTCGAAGTCAGTAATTTCAAATAAAAATATCCTTAGATAGACGTCACACTAATTTGAGAGTTAGATAAATAGGCTGGAGAACAGTTTTCGCCTGATAAAAATACCAATACCGCTTAGATCGAGTTACAATTTCATTCCGAAACTTCAATTTGCTCTAATTTGTTGTGTAGCTGCTTATTCCTAAAGACATAATACACATTTATGAAAAGCGAGAACTGTTCCCCGCACCATCAGCGAAGGCTGTCGGGTGTCACAAACGTCAAAAAAAGCGAATACTTTGTAAAAGGAGCTATTTTTCTGTCCTGAAAGTTTATGTTAATGCTGTGAGCGTTCTTTGGACCTTTTTTAGAGCTTGTGTATTTTCCCACGGCGTCTTCAGAGTGTGAGAGCATCAAAAAGACCTCAAGACGCCCAAAAGAACTTGGACAAGAATAACATCATCGCCCTACTTTCAAATCGAGAATTGTTCCCCAGGCCATTAGTGCGCATACTTTGATTGACGTCAGCAAATTCAAAATAAAGAAAATGTTAGCGCTTCGAAAGTCTTCCAAACGGTCTGGGGAACAGTTCTTGTTTATCAATGCTACTGATACTCCTTAAATGGTGCTACAGCGTCACTATAGAAGTTCATATCTACACTCAGTGGATTATACAGCGGCTCTTTCCTTGAGATATGCTGCTTCTGGAAAACGAGAACTGGTCTCCGAACCATCAATGGAAATCGTTCCCGATAGTGATTGTTTAAGAGAAAAGCTGTCAGCCATCCTAGAAGTTCGAGAATTGTTCGGTGGGGTCCGGGGAACAGTTTTCGCCTGCCGAGGGCACAGCTTAAAGCTGTAGTTTCACTCTACAAGATAATGTTTATTTGTTTATTTAATGTTAAAAACTTCATCGTTCTGAAAACACTGTAGTAATACCAATACTTTCTCTACTTTTTCTACTTTTACTTATTTACTTAGCGAAATTGCGGCATAAAAGCAGTTGATGGATAGCGAGCGAAGGTGCCCTTCTTCAAGTCAACTTTTTCCAAGAGTTATTGTGATCCAGTTAATTACCGGTAATGTTATCAGCAAAGTGGGGCACCATTCTGATTTACTAAATGAATAGATACATAAATTAATAAATAAATAAGTGAAACACCAGTAAAAAAGTGGAGCTTCTTCAAACCCAGTTCTCTAGTGATGCATCTGAAATTTGTACCAACTTGTAAAATGAGTTTTGCTGGACCTTCCTGAACTTCCTGGATTTTCCCACAGCATGTGTGGAGTGTGAAAACAACAAAAGAAACACAAAAAACACACACAAGAATACGACACAAAAGCGCCGCCTCCGGTCAACTCCCGGCGGAAACTCGAGTCTCCCACGCGGGGACCTCCCGCTCTCAGGCGTATGTTTCGGTTTTTGTCGCGGCGATGTTGCGCAAGGATTCAAACTTGCTTTGCGTATGTGTACGTACGTATGTGTATGTGTGCGTGTGAGTGAAGGACAATGACAATTTGTATTCCTAGCATACGAACTTGGCAACATGAGGGCGGGAACGACGGCGACGACAACGACTGAGGACGTGCAGAGGTGTGCGAGGAGACGCTGAGCCGCAGGCAGCCGGCTGATGATGAATGAGGACACGAATCGGATGAGTCGTCGAGCCGGTAATAAAGACACGGCTCCGTCTCGTAGATGACATGCGCTGCTGTGTGAAAATGGTAGATGTCCGGTTTTTCGAAAACGCCACACAACACCAACGCGCCCGGGGTTCGAATAGATGGAGGATTCGAGTGCGAAAAAAAGGAAGAGCGAAAAAAAAAACAAGAGAGAAAAATGACCGCTATCTATGGCCGGGCCTCACTAAGGCCATTAGAATGACGACATGTATGGCCGGATCTGGTTCATGCGAAACGGAAACACACGTTGGAGCATTAATGGTGCACAGAATTGAAGGACCCATCAGGCATTCTGATGAGGTTTGAGATCAAAAGATCAAAACTCACGGAATGCCCTAAATACCAGCCACTACTAAAGGTGGAATTAACTACGCATGTGTATTCATGCTGCTTAAAACATCAAGGTTATAGGCTCCGCCCCTCTCCTTTGAATAATTAACAAGTTCGTAAGAAGTAACCCGCCCATACCCATTACCCTAGTGCTCAAAATACAGCAGTTCCAGGTAAGAAGAAGCTTATCCTTATATGTACACACCCACGCTGGGATTCTTAAAACCATAGCCAGGCAAACCAAATATGGATAGCAATATAGGTCATGGAATAGATTACGGAGATGTTGATGTCAATGATGCTATTATGTTAATGGTCTTTAGTAATGCTTAGATATAGAGCATGAAAGTTGGTTTACTAGTCTGGTTTCAATCAATTGCGTGTTCATAATTCCATGACCCAGGTCTCGAAAAGTGGGCGTGGCTGGGGTCGCACTGCCTGAATAGTGGTTATTTGCTTAGTAACCTAACGCAAAGTTTCAAAAAGCAGACTTTGCTGCCCTATCCTATCCAGAGAAGAAGTAAAAGAGGCTCACTGCTTTCACGGGTGTTGGACGACTCGTGTTGCTTAACTACGGACGACCTTGCAGCTCATTAGCTCAATTTAGGTGAGCTAACTTCTCCAGAAGACCCACTCACATGGCTTTTCCTCAGCTAAAGTTAGTAGCAATGCGATATCGCGGTCATATGAAAACGAATGATTTGTTAATGCTGAATCAGAAAAATGGCAGAGGCATCCAGGAAATCAGGTGGATGCATGACATTATCTCATCAATCGCTTGAGTAAGAAGAAATCGCATTCCTATGCGATATCGGGCTGCGATTCAAAGGTAGAAACCCATTGCCCTCAATAGAGCTGAAAAAATCGAAAAAAGAGTTTATTTACACCCGTAGTCCTCGAAATGTACTCACAAGTCCTTTCAGTTCAATCCTTGAAATCTCGCGTCATTCACTGACACAACGTGGTGGGTGGCGACCCTATGACTATGACGTCACCACAGAAACCTGTGAGAACTCCTATTACATCACTTTTTCCCGCAAGCTCGCCCACTCTATCGCCTTTCATAGTGGTTTTTGCTGTGGAAACGCGTGAACGTCGCCCCCACCGAACAATTATCGCCAAAAACAGCCGCCTATTTCGCGACTTTCCCACAATTTTCTGAGAACACATGTTTCAGAACCTTATGGGGGCATTTCTCAAGCTTTTTTCCTTGCCCACAAAACTTAGGCGCAAGACACCTAAATGGTGAGAAAAATGAAAATCATGCGATAATCGCCGCGATTTTTAGGGCAATGTGGCGCCGGAGCGGCGCTGCGAATCCCTAGGCCAGAGAAAAAGCTGCGCTATGCCTATGATAGTGTTCAAATATTTGAAGCTCTTCCATTCAAATCTATAGCTACAACGATAGCGTAGGCGTTTGCCGAGTGGTCACAAACGACTTCGTGGATGCGCAGCGGCGACAGCCAGTGGCTGTCGAATGGCATGTGAAACAGATGTGCCGCTTATTAGTCTCACACACACACACATTCGAAATCCACAACGAGCTGGAAACCACCGACGGAAACACGGGGTGCGAGGGGGAGCGACAACAAGTTGGAAGGACCATCTGGACTGGGATCCATGAAACAAGCAAGTCAAGGAAGCAAACCAACGATGGTTACGGTGATTGGCTATCGTATAGACTACGTCATGGTAGGAGATGTGGGAGGCCAAAGCTGGTTAGCCAATATGGTTTCGCATGGTTATGCGTTCACGAATCCTAGCCCATTCAGGAGGAAGAATAGCCGCAACGCAAGAAAGGATTGAACGGAATCAAGAGGCATCTACATTTCACAATAAGGTACGTAGCTATCGCGATTTAAGTTTCCGATCGGCCGTTTAAGGACACCATTACAAAATCTGACAGAAAGTTCCAAAAATTATATGAGGCTCAAGGTTTAGTTCTTACAGAACCAGGTATTTTTGCTTGATTTCCTCCAGCTTCTTGGCTTCTATGTTATTTAGCTGGTTCCAATTATTTCATTTTTTTTTTCTTTACTGTCTCTTTTCATCTTCTCCATCTTAACGGCGCACCATTGACGGCAATCAAATAAATGAATAAGCATTGAAAGGAGAACATCTAGCTTATTTTTAATTTTTGTAGGAATTGAAGCCCACAGATAATTGGATAGAGCAATTTACTGTTAGTGAAGCAATAAAAGTAAATTATATGGCTAATCTGTAATTGTGTAGCTACCAGTGGAGGACGCGGGGGGGGGGAATTGAAATCTTGTATTAGTTTATTTTTAATTGTTTATTTTTATTGTTATTTTTAATATAATTTTTATTTATTGTTCATTATTATAACTGACATTTTTATTAATTTTATTTTCCATCTGGGTCCCCGAATCGGCGGAGATCCCACTTTTTTTTCCACGCCCCCCCCCCTCCCGCCCACTTTTCGCGCCCGCCACTAGTAGCTACATACGTATAGGTGTGAAACTGGGTAACAATTATTAGCTATGGATTCGTCTTGATGTTTAGCCTTATAAATCTGAACTTTCAACGTTAAATCATGAAAAATGCCGTTGAAAGTTTCTCGAAGTAAACTTCTCGTAGTAAACTGAAAGGGATAGCAACACTATTAATATTCTATTCTTTTAACAACGGATGGAGAGGGGGGAGGGGGGAGGTGTGGTGGAGGAAGCGTGGGACAAAACTGGGGTCTCCGCTTATTTTGGGAGCCAATCTTCTGCAATTTAGAAAAAAAAAGTGACTTTGTAGGGTTAGCGGTCAGCGTGAGAGTATGGTTTAACTACCCATCTCGGAGTTTGGAAAAAAGGAAAGCCCACGTGCTTTGGATTTCAAAGCACCAGACTAGGCAGAAGTCAGGGGACTTGAAAACCGTGTTTTGCATGAGATTGAAAGATGCAAATCCCACGACTAAGACATACGTGCTCATGCAAAACACTGTTTTTTTTTAACCAATAGTTCTATACCGGCAATAGAATGTACACTCATGGATATGCATGGATTTTGCATGACCTTGCATGGGTTTTGCATGAGTATGCATGGATTTTTCGTACGTTCTGTATCGAATTTGCATCGGATTTTTGGAGACGCATGGGTTCTGCATGGATATGTTTGGGTTTTGCAGGGGTATGCATAGGTTTTGCATGGATTTGACCATTGGTGGTATAGAACTAGATATTGATTAAATGATTGCATGTCTTAGTCGTGGGATTTGCATCTTTCAATCCCATGCAAAACACGGTTTTTAAGTTCCCTGAGAAGGAGAAGTAAAAAGAAACTCTACATAAAGGTCCACCTACGTACAGTACTCAAAAGATTGCGGTTTCCTAGCAAGGGTGTCCCCAAACTAGAGCATCGAATCATGAAGTACTAATGCATTATTTATAGATTTTGGTCCCATCACCGTGTTCATTTAATGACAATATCCGTTAAGATTGCATGAAGTCCGCACGAGATTTGCATGAAGTACAAATGGTGGAAGCTTGTCGCTGTCATGGAACACAGTTTTCTCATCCCCGAAGTATTACGTCAAGCACAAAGAGTAATTTTTAATATGAAGATGTGAATGATTTTGATATTCTGTTGAAAGACCCCACTGTGCGCTACAGTACCCTGTTCAAAACATAGGAAATTTCAAAAACGCACCCCGCCGAGCACGCACCGAATTTGAATATCGATACCGAAACCGCCGTAGCGCCTGTGACAAAGCGGCCCACTTCAAACGCTACATTAAGTCTACCGTAACTCGTACCGCAACTTAGCAGACAAAATGGCGTTCGTTCGGCAGCGTTCGACGAGCGTGCGAACTCTTGAGTCAGCGCGTCGACGGCGATGAAATTGGCCGCGCGGTCGCTGGGCCGATATACCAACAAATCGTCGCTGATTAATGTGGCTTGAAATCGTGCGTTACGACCGCGTACAAAACGGCCAAATTCGCGCAATTAACGCGCTCGAAAATCGCACGGTGTTGTTGCGATGGCAGTGCTATTGTGATGCGATGCGCTGTCGCACGCATGACGGACGTGGCTTCGATAGAAAATTGCGAGGTCTCAAGGGCAATGCCTATGGCATGTGCGTCATGCCTAGAGTGGCTGCATAGAGGAACGGTATTTATCCACCTAAAGGGTACGCGATGACTCTACTTCACTTTTTTCTGCATCCATTTCACTTTTCCACTTTCTCCTGCAGAGCAGCTTTATTTCCAAATTTTGTTTTCTACTTCCATATAGTTCCAGGTAGTTTCAGATATGAGAAATATTCATCTTACATGGGGATAAACGAAAAAGAAGCGCTTTCTTTAAAGGCTTTGAGGACAGTGATGTTGTAGTGAGAGGAGTAGGATACGCACGGAAAAGAAAACTCCGGAGGTGATAGCAAATAGAGTAAAGAACATGGATTTTTTAAAAAAATGATGGCAATGTTCTCCAAATTCGGTAAATAAAGCAAGAATTGTCAGAAAGTACGAGAGCAACTCAAAGAAAACCCTATGAAAACCCCATAACGTTTTCATAGGGTTTTCTTTAAGTTACTGTCGCACTTTCTGACAATTCTTGCTTTGTTTACCAAATTTAGAGAACATTGCCATCATTTCTGGGGATAATTCTAATTCAGGTCAGGGAGTAACATTGAAAGGTATCCATGTGAAAGAAGACTGTTGCCTCTCAAATTTTTAAGCCATTCAAGTAAATGGGGGAAAAACTGCGGAATGCTCACTCAAAAGTCTTGCCTACATGGGTGACAGGATTGATAAACGAATCTGGAAATGCTGTGAGTCCACCGACTTTTTAGATTGGACGAGTTATGCAGGAAAATTAGTAGACGACCTAGTGCTGAGATTTGTGACAATCAACTATGTATGAACTAAAAGGGATGCTAAACAATAAGGGTAGTATTTGCTGAGAAGACGCGTCCACTAAGGCGAGAGAAACATAGGACCTTCGAGAAGAGGGTCATGAATCCTAGTAGAGCTGTGATGAATTTTTTCTTCCACAAATGAAGTTATTCAAATATGTATCCGAGCAAAAATGGCAGTCTGCTCCGCCCACTTTGCTTACATAAACATCTACAGAACTCTGCAGTTTTATCGCTGGATGGAGTTACAAAATTACATGGTATTTCCTTGCAAAATACACCTAATTAGTTGCAGTGGCTCTGCTCCTCTCATTTCTCTTGCTTTTACTTTGATTATTACCTTTTTTATGTTAACCACATGATTGGTTATGTGAATTTGATAGAAAAGGGATAACAATAATAAGAACGTTTACAGAAAAGTCACTGAACATACAAACATACCATCACAGTAAGAGGCTCAGCAGTACCTACTGGTATATGTAGTCCATTCCAAAAAAGACGGCAGTTGGGTACTTGTGCTTATGGTCTGCATGTCGCGCTCTCCTCTTCGAATACGACACTATTTCTCGCTTTCTCTCTTTCTCTAATATCTTCACAACTATGCTCCCGTTAATACACACTTTCAAATTTCTATTTCTCTCCTCCTTTCGCTCTCTCTCTCCCCCTCTACATCTCTTTCTCTGTCACTAAGAGCCTCTAATCGCAATTTCTAGTGATAAACAATGAAACTTCCTTCACCATAATCCTTGAAACTGCCCAACAAATCAGAAAACAAATTTTTGAAAACAACGACAATAGGACGTTTGTTTTCCGCTGACAAAGGGGTTTCGGGGGCATTGTGCTGAGGTGGCGAGGCTGAATGGAAACTGCTCGCACCATTTAGTAAACGACTTTGACGTCAAAGCAGAACTTCCGAAATTCCCGCTTCCTGGATGAAAACAGCTTGATTTGAATCTTGTTTACGCGTTAGACACCTTACAAAGTATAAACGTAATCGCTGACGGACCCCAGACGTCCTGAATGGAACTCCCGCAGCGGAAATTACGTCTACTCCAGAAGTGAATACGTGTAGCGATAAGAGTGCAGCTCACGACCCACTCCATTTCCGGTGTTTGTTGATTGCCCCTCTCCGTCTGTACGCCACTGCTTTTCCAGGAGCAGCGGCCAACTTTCACAGATTAGGAGCTCTATTTACTTTTCGGGCAAGACCTTTGTCCTTTTCTTGGAGTGCAGAGTCCTTATCGAGAAAAAATGTGAAGGTGGTCTGGACAATTCTTACCAAAGACTTATGGAAAATATTTAAGAAGGAAAAGTGCAACCAAATGAAAAAAAGAAACAAATATCGAAAAAGAAGAAATGTCTGGATTTGGGATCATAGCACGCAAGGAATAACGTCAAACAATAAAAAGTCCAACGGGGAATGTCCAGCCGGGCGGGCGATAATTAAACGCCAGTTGACATGTCCCGAACGTGTTAGGGAAGCGACGTCTGCCGTAGCCTACGGACACACCGTGCCCTACAGTATGGCCGCACGCTTGTTCGCGGTTGTAAACAAGCGGCGTGTCACGCTCCTGAGAACAGGAACACACCGCAGGCAACCACGGAAGTAGGCATTTGATTTGATATTCATTTAAAAACGAAATTACTTCATTAAATATTTCATTTATTTGCCCGAATTCTGCCCAGGAATCGCGAGTTCCAAGAGAATTCCAAGAGAATCGGCGAGGATCCACAGGAACAGTGCAAGAGTTCTACTCCAATCCGCAGTTTTCCGAAGGTGTCCTCGTATTTTTTCGGTAGTTTTTGGAGAAAGTGCTCTGAAAAATACACCCATTTCTGGATGTCTGCTGTTTCAGCTTAAGTTTTCCTCTTGAAAAGCGAATTCTGGCATCGCTAACCTGGTAGCCGCGGTAACCTTGTAGGGTCAGGAGGAGACATATTTAGAGTGAATTTGTGTTACCAACATAATTCGCTAACAACAGTGAATATTCGCCAAATAAGCCACTCAGGTTTTCTGGTACTAAATCCCACGAACGACCCTGGCAAAAAGCTAAGTGGGTGACCGCGACGCAGACGGACGCAGCAGCCTTGACGCGATGCATATAAAACATATAATTTTAATACATGTACATATGTCATCTACATGTACAGTAATTTTTGAAGAATGTGACAACAGGCTTGCGCAGTCCGTGAATATTCTAGTGAATCACCCATCTAACACTATAGTAGTCATGCAGAAGTCGATTTTCATGGTTAGGCAAAAAAGTATAGCCAAGAAGAGACCTTCACCAGGCATAACGTGTCAAAAACCTAAATTTACCCATCGTTAACACGGGGGAGGATTTACCCCAGGTAATCTCAGTGATGCATGATGCTGGCCCGGGAGGTCCTCATAGGTAAAGGGTATAGATCCTCCTATATAACGCTTGGTGATAGTCCATGTTTACAGCCCCAGAGCGGTACGTGAGAAGCGGTACGTCTACAGCAACCCTCCCATTCTTCAACATGCTCTGCAGTGTATAGACAATAGTGGGAAGGGATGCGCAGGTCTGCGACGAGAAACCCATCAACGGATAATTCCACTGTATCCTCGCCGGATCTTTTTTTTAGCGCAGTCTCCTACACTAGAGATGGATGCAACGATTTTGTCATGGCCATTGTAAATCATAGAAACAGAATCAACCACTGAAAAGTACAAACGACAATAAAGGGTCGAAATTTGGCCAAATGCTGAATGTTTTGTGACTAGTTACAGGAACTAAGAACTTTAACTATGCACCTCCGTCGCCGATGCCCGGTGTAATTGATTTCGATGCATATCGATTTAGGGAGCCGCGCCACTTGCCTTGTTGCGACGCGGTCTAGCGGCAATCAATACATATCAAAGCTGATATCGGTTGAGCTACTACGACGCAGTGTGCTATATTAAAATTAGAGCATATCTTCAACCTAAGAAACGAATCATATATAATCATTTATTTCATCACTAATCTTTTATTCAGATCATGTGGCTTTTAGGACGGTATTATTCGTTCCGTTGCGATGTAGAGAGTGAAGAATAAAGAATAAATAATAAAGCGGTTTTTGGAAGCCCAACTTAGGCAGCATTTTCCAGAAAATTCCATTAATTTTTCGGTCCTACTTCACTGCTGAATTAACTAGTAGAGCCGAAAGGGATGCGCACAGCATGATAATTAATACATATAACCTGGTACAAATGCACTAAATGTGCACTCCCTCCCGTGAACATGCTGCTCGTGACAGTTTCGCAGAAACGAAACCGCTGAAGCATAGATTAGTCCCATTTGCGCTATCTAGAGACGGAAGTGAGCAAATAGCAATCGATAAGCATATTTTCCACTACGCCATAGCTGCAGATGAAAAGGCAAACTTCACAAGAGTCACAGTGCATTAGGTGCTATGACGTTATGAAAAGCGACGCCTCTAGAAAAAAAAAGCAAAGGCTAATGAGATTTCCACGCCCTGAGTCGATACTGGACAGTTTTTCAGACCTCGTCGAAAAACCTGAAAACGTCAAGGTCCTTGCAGGAGAATTTCCACGGAGTCGGTAGAAAATGTGTGTTAGCAAGCCTACTAAGTGCATCCCGGAGTATGATCCAGAATTTCGCATGTGGAATAAGAAATAGACGGGGAAAGAGTCTCATAGCCACTTTCTCAGCAATTCAGGAGCGCTTGAAAGGACAAACTTATTAACGCGACAGCGGCAACGAGGAGCACTTAAATGGCGGGTTCGTTTTGCAACAGATCAGCTCTCGTTTGAGATGACCCCGATGAACTCAGCTCACTGCACTTTAGGGTTTATTATTTGAAGCAGATTGTGACCATAGAAGCGGAGTTCATCGAAGCATTGAAAAGAGAAGCCGTGGAACAGGAGCATAAGTTTCCCATAATGGGATTTCAGAAAAAAGGAGAGAATGGGTTCGAAAGCAAGAGAATGTGAGGCAAACAGTCCATTTGGAACCATAGAGTTGACGCTGATATCTCTTGGTTTTATGCGGTTTCTAGGAAAATTTCAAAAGTGAATGGAATAAGCGAATATGGAAATGCTCAGCTATGCAGCGTGGGGATGGCTGCAAATCCATGCAATATACATAAGCTAGAACTGCAAGCGGCATTTTTGAAACTAATATTCACAGGCAAAAAGCTAAATTGAATCCGTGAGAGCAGAGTCCATATTATTTCGTATAAATGTTGACGAGAAAAACATTGAATCCACTTCAAAGGTGGCTGGTATTAATATAGTAGCGGCTTTAACAAGCGTGCACCGCCCACGCATGCGCACGCGGCTGCCACGCGACGGCACGCTTGGGCCGCAGCGCCGGTCATAGGGCCTGAATGGCTTGAATTCTAGTTTCATAGTTTGTTTTCATGTGCTTTTTAGTTATTCAACAATGTTAACCGACACGAAATAAGGAAAACGTTCTTATCTAGACTATCTTTGTTTTTCCTAATATGTATAATATACTGAGGGTTAGGATTCATTAGCAGACTACAAAGTAAAACCACTAGAGAGCGAAATTTAGCCGTCTGAGCTAGGACTCACGAATGTACAACCGTGCGAAAACAGGATAGCAAACCAACGTTGACGTCCTGTCTGTCCTAGCATTTCAAAATCCATACCACGGGCTATAATGCAAACTATCGCTAGTTAGCTTGGTTATCACGTTAAAACCTCAGCCCAGACCGTCAAGGCTCATTGCAGCGGGTTCCTACTAATTTTGATCCGTTTCCAGCCAGCGCCTATGCACAAAACCAAGCAGTGTGAGCGGCTGTGGTGCTGCTGATACGATGAGCAAGAGCTTTATTCATGAGACTATCTCCTGGAAGGTCGTTAAGGAGGTTTCAGTCTTACTACTAGCCTTATTTCGGCGAGTCCAAAGGTCAAATATAGGAATATTCTGCGGAGGAAATGGCGGCAATAAATAGCATAGGTTATAAAAAACGCACTTACACAGCAGAAGTAATTTTATTTTGCTTAGCAAGAAGCTTAGAACATTCCTGGGAATGTTCGTGAGACTCGCTACTGTTTTTTTTTCTTCGCACGTGCCGCGGACATTCACGGCTTGCGCCATGGAGCGTAGAATAGGAGCTCAGTAGAGTTGTTAGAGGTTATTCTACTTCCTTGTTCTTTTCTTGCACTCATAATTGTACATGAACAACTGGAAACGGCATCTTCCGGAAACGAGATTAGAATCTGTAGGAAATTCTGTTAGCAGTTAAGGGAAAAGGAAACGATCGGAAAAGTGCGATGGGTTAGTATTCCGCGGTAATAGGAGGGTCCACCACCAGGTAGAACTGAGCGTAGCGATGAATAACCACAGTAGACCAGACACCAATATTGCCAGAGGGGCGTGAATGTCGGGATATCGGATGGAAAACACCACGTGTTATTCTTCACAGCAGGTAGCGCGGTGACATGTTTCCGTATTAGTATTACGTTCCGACTGGCTATTGTTAGAGAGACATGTCCAGATAAGGTCATATTGTTGCGTCACGACAAACATTAGAGACGAAATAATCTGGCGCCTAGCCGTATCAAGCGTGGCCTAGTGAATTATTAATCGCAGAGCTTGGATTCAGCTTCAAACCCGGTGGGAAACGTCACATGACTTCAGGAAAGCGTACGGGTGTGTATTTTTTCGTACATTTACCAAGAAGAAACTGTCAGTTGAGGCACCAAGAACATTCAAAAGGTTTTTCTGGAAGAGTACAGGGACATTCACTGGATATTTCTGGATAACTGGTCAGAAAACTCTATAGAGTGTCTTAAGGTAAGCCATATGAGTAGTTTATATGTAGTAAGTGTTTGCGTTAGACGCACATGCAAGCATACTTCGAATGAAAGGCCAAGTCGCAGCCCTGACGCAGCTCAGACGCAGGTGTGACGCACGTATGGAAGGAGGGAGAGGTGTTTCAGCGTAGGAAAAGTAATGCTCAGTTGAAGTTCGAGACTTCACCTATGCTAAGAAAAGTCATCTGTATTCGTTTAGATTCTAAATATTGCAACAATATTTATTTTGTAGATTTTTTAGCAAATGCTAAGGAAGGAGGTGAGTGAGCCTTCCATTTTTTTTGAGACTCACCTTTCATGGCAGATGTATGTAGATCCTGCAGAACTAAAAATTCCATGGTTATTTCAAGAAATCAGTAGGAAATTCTGGAATTACGTGCAATATTCAATGGCTTTACGATAATGAAGTATTCTTTCCTGCGAATCACGTAAGCAGTGACGAAGTGAACGACGTCAGCATTATGTAATCATAAATTTGCCTCTTGAAATGAGTTAATGAACTAAATCTATGAAGGAACACGCCAAGCTCTGTGAAAAAACGAAATGAGGGATTTCCATTTGTGCGCTCAGAGCATATATGACGCTGCCAACTAATTTGTCCTCGCAAAAATGCAAAGTAGAAAATGAATGGCAGAATCCGAACGGTTCGAGTTACGCCACCATTTCATTTTCACTGTGTCATACCCCGAACGGTCCGGGTTGTGGCCGCTCATTCCCATCTTGCATTTTCACGCGGACAAATTAGATGGCAGCGTCGTATATGGTCTTTTCGTCTCAGGAAAATATCTTGATATAAGCAAATGAATTGCAGGAAACGAGGAATAATGCACAGTGAAAGGCGTCGTCAATGCTCCACGATTGGTGCTGCCTTTAACCGGGCAACCTACCGGCTTGCTGAACTCGCACTTCTCTGAGTAAACTCGTTCATCATCTACATGTAGTAGTTCTACACATGTGGGCAAGCTAAAAGAGCTTTTTCATATGAGACTTGAGGACTTGTACATAGCTACATTTTTTGCAAGAAAATAAATGCCAAATTTCCTTCCTCTTGGATTTAAGCAATTTTGAAGAGAGACACGCCAAATTTTGTCATTATCTAGATCTATTTTTTTCTTTCTAATCTGCCACTTGCCACCATGTCGTGAAGGTTCAACTTTAATTCAGAAAGTACTAATCGTAGAACAGTGGCATGAAATATACCCCATACTACGAGGGAGGTCTACAGATGCAAGAAAGACAGTTCAGCTGCTCTTAAACTTACACCACAGCTATGTGGATAAGTCATGACACGAAAATAAGCACTACTCTTTCACAAACTGTGTTTTTTTTTTGCTCCGAACCGTAGGCGCTGAAAAAATCACACACTCTCCGCATGGCACGTCAGTGGCTGTGCCATTTTGCATAGTCCTTAGCGATATCGTGACATAACAAGCGTGTCAGTTTACCTTGCATGCTATAGTTCACTCGTGAGCAAGAGGACATCGCGTGACAAATAGGAAACGGATATTCATTTATTCATTTCGTTATGAAAGCGGAACGACATGCCATAAAAGGCATTTTGGCAGCATCCAAAATGCACGCGGCGAAATGAATTCGAAGCCAGTGGAAAAATAATTAGGAATTCGGGACCTATACAATTCGTGACAAGAGCACAATGAAGGAAACAACGCTAACTACAATAGCCTTCCTAATTCTTGCCCCAGGATACGACGGAAACTTTTAATATCTTTGAGTATTGACGAAAATCGAAAGCTCTGGAGCTTCTCGTTCCAAATAGCTGCAAAAGAAGGGAGTTCGAATTGGAATTACGAAAAAGTGACTCTTTTGAATGGACATGCGATTTGGTTAGCCTGCTTGAGGAAGTATGTAGTGACAAATAGGTAGGTTACGAATGTCTCTAATTTCCAGGCTCTGACGAAGGCGAGAACGCCGAAACGTTAGCCGTAATAAAGATCGATACCAGTCCTGGCCTACAGCTAACGTAGTGAACTTCAAACGACTATGTACTCATATACAATACTAATATAGATAAGTGTAATCTGGAGCTCGAAATCTTCCGATTGTTTTGTTAAAAAATCAATTTGCTCCACTTTTAAAGATTCTAACGGTTCGTGGTTTCCATCTATTCTTAATTCGTACCATTTTAACCCTCTGACCTTCTCTGAACTCTTTAGATTCCTTTCTACTGAGAATCTGTTGACTTTTCTGTGAGCCTCTTTCGCATTCTATCCCATTACTTCTCTTTATATCTATTAATAATTCATAGAAAAGAAGAATTTTGAAGAATTTCTCTAAGCTGCTTGGCTATCCTTTTTCAGCACCGAGTACTACATACATACAGCTGCCCTGGAGAAAAACTGGAGGCAATCAAGAGCTCAAATCCAGCTCTGCGGTCGATTCCAAAAAGTTACTTATTTTGAGGAATCAATCTGAAGAAAAACTGGTAGGTAACCAGGGGTTAATATTCATTTCTACATTTAATTTTAAACATTGTTGTATCAAAGAAGTTCTTGTTCCTCTCATGACACCCTCATGTCTTCCACTCTTGTAGCAGTCCGGCTAAGTAGAGAATAACCTATTTTTGAAATAAACGTAGGTAAAAAAAAACAAGTGCTAGTGAGTGCACCACACGGGGGAGGGGGCGGCGGTACCACGAGCTTCCAGACAACAGATTGTCAGTTCCTAGCACTCCCACGTCGTCAATGTAACCCTATCTGGAAAGCTTTCTGTTCTTCTCCATGTAATACGATCAGCTTCAGCTCAGAAATGGATCTGGACGAGCAGTGCTCACTGAAAGCATTATAAACCAAAGCAACAGGAAGAAAATAGAGTGAAAACAGCTTGTTTTCGGGGTGAGAGGGAAATCAAAGGAGAATAAGTGGAGGTAGGAGGCAAGCGGTGAGAATTTAGCGGAGTCATGCGCTCCAGCTCAGTGAGCAGTTGAAGTTTCCATGGTGTTCCTTGCATTTTTTTTGCGAATAAGAAATATTTCAGTCAGAAATATGGATAAAACAAAATAACTTCAAAAAAATCCGGACCTTGTCGTAATTATATTCGTTTTTTTCTCTCTGCCATGAATAGGTGATATTTTTACGGCTTCCAAAAAAAAAACTAGCTATACTACAGATGTTTACAGAGCTAATACTACAGATACTTACTTAAATAAGAAGACCTTTAAAATAACTACGTGAACAGTATTTCGAGAATAAGTACATATTTGTGTTGTAAACCGACGCCAACGAGACATAACGATATATAAACTAAAGCAAATTTTTTCGCTGCGAGACACCCTACCCCCCTGCGCATAACGCTAATGCATATAACACCACATATGCGCTAATTAAGCGTAGCACCACCCACAGAAGAACCGTCCTTTAGGGACGTCGTATCCTTGTGAAAACAATGCTGTTCTAAGCTTATATAATCCGGAAATCCGATGAGAGAGGTGCTGGCTGCCCTTTAGTGGAACTATGACGACAGCGTAATCCGGAGCATTGTTCTATGAAATAACCAGAACGTCTGCCCTTTAGTGGAACTATGACGGCAGCGTTATCTGGATTATTGTACTATGTAATAAAACGTCCTATCCCTGTTGAACTCCCACATATTCACAGAATACACTGCAGTAATACGAGAGGAATCGACTACGTCGGCGTGAGAATCCGTGGCAACTTGCCAGGAAATCTCTCTAGGAGCTGGAGAAATTGGGGAAGGACACTACAGCTTAGAGCATGTATGTATGTAGTTGAACTACAAAAAGTAGCACACTAGGAGTTCTTCCCAGGTAAGGTTAGGAAAACGGGAGTAATGCGATAAGTTTCTCGAAGACTGTCATGAAGTTTACTATTTACTGCGAAGAAACTGAGAAAAACACAATTAAATCGTTGTGGAAAGTTTCGAAAAAATTCCCTTGGAATAGCACTTATTATCAACGGTGTTGTCTTCTCAAAAGTCCATGCATTTCTTATTCAAAACAGCTGAGTTCCCGTGATTCTGCTGCACTGAGCTTAATCAAATCCGAGACAATCGCAGCAATTCAAATAAGTTTTGCTGGAGAAATATTTTGGCTAGTAATTTGGGTGGAAAGAGTGGTTCGCCTCGCAAGATTGACGGTATTAGGGTGTAAAATTATAAATGCGCGAACGCTTTTTCGTAGGAAAGTTTCCTCGTGAAGAAAAATTTCAAAACCGCGAAAAATGTGGGGGTTCGGGTAAGCGACCGTTTCGACTCACAGCGCAGTGACTTTCCCAAGAGGGAACCTCATTTCCCGCATGGAGGATGTGGGGAAGTTGAGAGTAACTGTACGCACAATTTTTATTGAGGTGTCTGCTGTCGTTTTTTAGAACAAATTTTGTTCTGGGCGAAAACGCGCATCCATAGTTTACACCCTAATATTTTCGGCACGCAAGATGGAAGGTTATCAATTTAACAATTGACTATAGGTTCCCAAAGGACAAAGGGAATTAATGAAGAAAGCAGGCAATTTAGTAAATTTTCTAGATTTGGTCAGATACCTCTCCAAAAGAAGACTGAAACGTTAATGGTAATATATGACTACCTTTTGATAACTATTAATGTTCTGTTCCTTTATGTTTTCAGGTTTTTAATGGGATGAAATAAAACCAAAGATAGGGTCGACAGAAATGAGTGTAAAGATTAGAACCAAGAACGAGCAAATTGCATAAAATACTTCAAGAAATAAATTTCATTTCTCCGGATTGCAGTACATCCGAGTATGCAAAACAAAATGCACAGAAATTACATGCTCACCAGTATGTAGTGTCCAATACGCGTAGTGAACAAACCATGCAAGTCTGGAAAAACTTTGGGCGGCGCTGGAAGCGGCTACTCACAGAAGCAGCATGTCTTTTGAAGCACAACTACAGTTCCCATGTGGGGCTATGTGGAACAGATAGTGAGCAGCGATACGCTTGACACCTCAGGAAACGTTGCGGTGAGACGAGCAGCGCCAGAACCAGACACGTACCCGTAAGCTACGTAAATTAGCACGATGCGATGCGATACGGTGCCGAAAGGTGAGCACGACGAGCTTTTTGTGCGATCTGAGTGTAGTCTATTGCAGTAAATAAAGAGCACGTATTTACGACAGGCATGCCCCGAGATGGACGTCTGCTATGCGCTCAGAAATCCGCCTAACTTCTTAACACTACTAATCCGATACAGTATCCTGACAGAGTTACGGTATATTCGTCTATGACCTGGTGATAGTGTAATGAGATTAGTGTATGCGAACATCTCATTGTTGCGCATTCGACAGCCACATAGAGAGTGCTGTCGCTTATTTAGCCAGCTCTACAAACATCACGCAGTGTGCATAAACAAATGCTGCTTTGAAATTCAGAGGCATCCTGGAACTTCCAAAAAATCGGAAGGTGTTACTTCTGAATGACGAGCTTTGCACTCCTTCCCAGGATTCTTCATACAGAAAATTCTCTATGGAGTTCTTAAGCTAGGGGGTTTGAAGGAAGTATGATCTATTCCATGTGCGAATTCCGGAATTTTTGTGTCATGTGCCACTCTCCGCTGAGCTTGCAGAGAAAACATGTCTATTTGTGATTCTTATTTATTTATTTATTTATTTATTTATTTATTTATTTATTTATTTACTTGTTTGCTTATTCATAAGATGTGGAGCGCGAAGAGCAAAAACAGCTCGTGAGAGCGCATAGGCGAGTGTTATGGTCCGATTTTTCCCGGTATAAAACTGGGAAATTATTAGGTCGGTACATATGGATGCGCAATTGTAAGCAAAACAAACATATATTCCGCGCATAGAAGGAATGGCTCCTGGGTGAAATCGCCCTAATCCTAAACAATGGCTCACCTGGGCTGGAATTCATGAATCGTTAGCCACGCAAACCAGCGATGGTTAGTATGACTGGTTATTCTATAGACTACGTATTGTCAGGAGACGCAGAACGATAAAGTTGGTTTGCTAACCCTGGTTTCGCTTGGTTATGCGATCATGAATCTCAGCTCTGACGTTTGAGTTCGTCACAGTCTCATCATTAAATGTAGCACCCACGATAATCTTCTTGTTAGATATTTCAAATACGCAAGTTGCACCGCCGAAGGCATCACCGTTCCCAAGATATAACAAGTTAGACCTGGTATCCGGGTATCCGCGCGGTGAGATGTGGCGCGATACGAATCAACTGTTTTCTGCCGCAGTTAGTCACTTTTTCAAAGAAAACGCTTGCTTTCCATGCTCATTTCGAGGATCTTTACATTGCTGTTCACCCCATTTACGCTCCTTCGATTGTTATTAGATCATACGATCCCTTCTTTTTCCCAGAACTTTCAAATTTTCAGATATGGTGTGAATTTCTGTTTGTTAGCACTTTATACTCAACCATAAGTGTTGTTTTTTGTCTCGAGGTATGTCTCTACAATAAGCATTCCATTTCCTTTTCGTTCGCTTTTTTTTTGCTCCTCCAGAAAAGCTGAAAATTAACTGAGTATCTAGTTGCGCCAGAAAATCCGTTTGCAATAGAGGCAGCGTTATCGACTTCCTTGATCTACTCCACCAGCGTAACTCGGCCAGCTTGCCATAATGCCGTAAATTGGTAGCATCTGATAACCATTTTAGCGTGTGTTTTGACAAAATTGACCACTTTACCCATGGTCCTCATGGTCAGAAACCCCAGATCGCGCTAGCGCTAGATTTTAAAATCTAAGTGACAAAAGTTTTCGTGGTTGCTGCCTTTAATTTCATCAATAATCCGATCTTCACACGTACGCTGCAGAGAACGAGGTGTACTAGCTACAGTCATTAGATTAACTAAATAAAAGGCTGTTAACCGACTGGAATGTGTCGCGCGAAGAAGCTGCTCCAGTTCTTGAAATTTGTTCCCCCAAAAAATACAATATGAATCCGAACAAACACCAGTGGCAATCCTCGGCTAAGCAGCAGTCGTTCGAACAAATTCCCAATTAAAATATAGAAGGGATCGATGGATTGATCTGAACCTTCAGTTTCAGTTCAATTACCCAAGTTCAGGGTTTATCTGAGGCGGTATGCGTTTGTGCATGGATATGGTGAAATAGAGAATAGTTTTCGTTACATAATGGTCAAAGTTTGGTTCTTGACCGAATAATGTGTTGTTGACCTATTGCTCAGGCTGACGAGTTTCGTCGTTTACCAGAAATCGTTTGGAATTTTTAGAAAAAATTTCAGAAGGAATTTTAATATTTTTCCTGGCTCAGACCTACTGAATTCCTCTACCCGAATGGCTAAGAAATGAACCAGCCTGATAACTGCAACAGAGCTGACTTAACAGCCATAACAAATTCAAAGATATAAAGACCAAGTAATGTTTGACCGCTTTTGGAGCTATGGGTTTCTGAACCATAGAACATCACCAGATCACACACAACAATGATTGGGGATTATGTATACCACTGTTCTGTTCTATGTTATTCACTCTGTTTGTTTGCATTGGAACCACACTTCTGGTTCCCACCTCAACAACTTCCATGATCACGACCCAATAATTTTGTATGATCCCACGTCTCTTCCTAGGAAGACAAAATGTGGGGGTCAACTCCAAGGGGATCTTCCATTTCTATCCAACATTCTTTGCTACACTTACTCGCTCGTTGTGCATCGCCTCAGAAACTGCATTGGCATCTCGTATACGGGTGGTGGATCAAAAAAAAAAACCCCCTATCAAATGAGAAAATAACAACTGATAATAACACACAGCGAAAATTCACCGGAATCTTCTTTTATCGCACTTTTCCGAATAAGAATTACCCACATGCGCTACCAAATTACAAGAATAGATTGCAGATATTAGGACTAAAAGTTTATTGCACAGAATATTGCAGGCCGGTGTCGTTTTTGGTATTAAAATACCTCGGGGTGTTTGAAGTTTTCTAGGTTTTGGACCGTTCTTCTAACTAATTCTCGGAGGTTCACCCTCAACGTGTCTTGTGCTAGGCTTGAAGATTATCACAGGCGCAGTTATCAAAATTCCCTTTGCTGTTTTGCTTCCCGACACCTGAACAAGCTACCTGCAGCAATAATGGCCTGTCATGGTTCCAGGGGATTCAAAAAAAAAATCTGCCAAATACTGACTAACCTTCTCAGCGTTGAGGACGTGGTGTGAAGGCTTCTGCTATTATTCTTTCCTTACGCAATGTTTGACTTTTATTTCACGTTATTATACCTCTTTGGATTCTGTTGCATCGTTAGTTAGTGGGGTTGACCCAACTTAGGTTCCCTGTTCCCTGTGTTCAATGTTTCACACCTTACTACCGAGATATTAGGCTTTATTGAAGGGAACGTGTCTGTGATCTTGCTTGTACAAACTTCTGCTAGGCTCTAGTACTCAGCTTATCTAGTTTAGATACGATGATTCATTGAACTACTTAGAATTAAACCACTACCTATCGCATACTTCGTCAAGTATGGGATTTTACTGGTTGCGAAACTGTTCTACATGGCTTCCTGGTCCTTTAGTGCAAAATTCGCAAGCCCTCACCAGACGCAGTCCTCTCTTTTATCTGATAAATGTATAGTAGGATTATTTCAGAACTGCCTAAACTACATAAGGTGCCAGGTCAGCCCTTTATTGTTTTTCTCTGTTTTGTCTTAAGTTCAAGTCTTTCTCAGTTCCACTTATTACGTTTCATTGCTCTCCAGTGTTGTATTTCGGTCAGACTACAGGTTTTATCCCAATGTACTAATAGCACACTCTCGTGGTGTATTCAATAAATAAAATAATTAAACAATGAACCCTCGAACACCGCGCTGAACCGTTATTGTCCTTTGCGGTCGATCTGACAGAAACAATGAACCATCAACATACCGACAAATAGTGTTTGAACCAGGAACTCCAATTTGTAGAGAATCAATTCGTTGTGCTCTTGCCAACAAAGTTAACTGTTTTTCTTTCCTAGCTTGAACAGTACGATAAATTATTTCTCTCATATCCGCAGCCTTTTGATAATAGTACAGCAATCTTGTGGCTACTTAAGGAATAA